>PVIJ01008687.1:0-72264 GCA_004024925.1 Scalopus aquaticus
CTCAATATTTATTCTTTTCCTGACAGTGGACTAGACATCTGGGATGCAGTCCCTGAATTTGTAGCACTATCCAGTAGACAAGACAGATAGTAAGTTACATGACATAAAAAATGTGGTATTGATAGTTATAAGTGCTATGAAGAAAACTAGAGCAAAATAAAGGGATAAAAAATGACAAAGGATGGATTGCTACTTGAGATGTTTTAGATTGAAAGAGACTTCAAGGAAATGATACATCATTAGAAACCTGAATAAGGAAGCCAATGAGCAATACTCACTTCTATGGGAAAAACATTCCAGGCAAAGAAATGCTACTTCAAGGTCCACAGATAGTGTGAGCCTGGAGTGTCTGATAAAGAAAAAGGCAAGTATGGTTGGAATGGAGTCCGTAAGGGTGGCATGGTGACAAAAGGGGGGCAGAGTCAGCTGATGGCATTAGAGGCAACAGGAAGTACCTTGGAACTTATTCAGGGTGTTATTCAAAGCCACTGAAAAGAGATTTTGAGCAGGGAAGTGATATGATTTGATTAAAATTTTTAATAAATCACTCTGGTCATCACATGGAGAATTGACATGTAGGAACAAGTGGGCAAGACCAAGGACAGGAAGACCATTAAGGACACACTGCACAGGCAAGGTGAGAAAGATGGCAACATGGATTAGAATATTAGCTGAGGAGATGATAGATGGTCAGTTGCCACATTTATTTTGAAGGTAGAAACTAAAGGATTTTCTGATGAAATGACAATACATGAAATATCAGCAAAGGAGGAGAGTCAAGAATGCCCGGATCTTTTTGAGCACCAGTGTACACGGTGGTACAAGCTATTAGGAGTGGAGTAACTTTGGAAAGATTAATTAAGAGTTGTATTTTGTTGGCTCAAGACGGGGAAGAAAGGAGCACAAGGGACTTTGGTGATGACTTCACGGTGAACCGGTGATGGGTAACCTATGGGGAACACACAATAATGTAAAAGATATGAATAACAAAAATAAATAAATAAAATATTTTTTAAAAGAGTTGTATTTTGTTCCTATTAAGGCTGAGGTGACTGTGTGATATCCCAGTGGAAACACTTGGGAAACAGATAAGCCAGAGATCAAATTAAAGGACAGAACTGGAGATATATGTCAATACAGACCATGAAATAAAAATCAGTCATTGACTGTGCAAGAGAAGAGGTCAAAGAACTGAACCCTGGGACCAGCCAATAATCAAAAGTCAGGGGAGAAAGGAGAGTTCAGCAAAAGAAAACAAGAAGTGACGGTCAATCAGTTAGGAGGCCAATTAGAAGATGAGAGTGTCCTATAAACTAAGGGAGAAAAAAGATATTTGAAAAGGGGGTGTTAATGATCCCATTATTTTGACAGTTTGTGTAAGATGAGAATCGGAAACTGTCTGTTGCACTTGGGCAATGAAGAACACACCTACCCTGACAGGAGTGATTTGTATAGATGAGGAAGAGAAGAGTACACTGAACTGGATGAAAAACAGAAAGCATAGTTAACCCTTTAAATGAATAGGTACAGAGAAGTAGCAGGAGATGGCTATGTAGTTTAGAACGGGCACATGCTAATGGAATGACCCAGTAGACAAAGAGAAGTCAGTGTAGAAAAAGTGGGATGATAATTAAGGAAGGAAAGATTAATCTTTCCTTCCTTAGGATATAGACCACAAGGGCACAGCCTGGTCTTATATGTAAGCAGGGAGATATCACTCATCATAAAGGAAGACTAAGTAAACGGGTACAGATACAGGGTAGATGATAAGTTTGATGTGGGAAGCTTACAGTTATCTCCAGTGTGCCTTTAGAAAACATCATTTTAAGAGTAAATGAAGAATGGTTTCAGGATGAAACAGTTCAGGGGGAAAAAGTAAGCAGTGGAAATAGTGAACTGATCTATGGATGGTAAGTGTATGCTGACAGTTGATATTCCTTTCCTTCCTTGTTTCCTTACTTAGCTCTTGTTCAAGACCTCTACAGTTTTTCGGGGCCCCCTTGGTGGCACAAGGGGTTAAGTCTCAGACTATGAAGCTATTGGCAGCCAGTGCAGGTGGAGTTCGATCCTCGGTCAAGAGCTAACCCACATGGCACAGCAGACCTCTCCTGTCTTGCCCGCTGCTCCCCTCAGCCGTATATTTCAGTCAATCGTCCTGTTCTGCTCCCCACTCTGTCTCTGGTGAATCCTCTCACCCCCACCCCCACCTCTGGCCTGCACCCCAGGTCTTGTATGCATAAATAAACAAATCTTTTTTAAAAAGACCTCCACAGTTTTAGAATTATTATCATAAAACAAAATTCTGGGACTTGCTTAAAATGAACCTGATTTCTTTAAGAAATGAACACTTAACTACCAGAAGATTTTTTTTTTAATTTTCCAAAACCAGCAATGAAATTATCCTGAAAATGGATGTTAAAACTAAAAGGAAAAGTTTTCCTGGAGTAAGAGTCACCAGCAATGCCCTGGAAGCTATGGAAGATGCTGGAGATTGCAAGCATAGCCAAAGTCCAGAGTCAACTTCATCTGTCACTTTGACAAGGACATGGGAGTCATTGATGAGTGGGACAGTCCAGAGTAACAGCACTTCAAGGACTTAGAAATCTATACTGACTTAAATAAGGAGGTAGAAAATAGACCAGAATGGTATGATTTTTGCGTGATGACACTTGTGTATTCTGGAGAAATACATAGGATCCTATTTCCCCTGAACAGGGAGCAGGATCAACAGAGGTGGAGGAGTCAATCATTCAAATAGGTTGGCTTCATTTCAATTGTTATGGGGTGGGTTAAAAATAGCAATGTCCAGCTTCCAACAGATACAGCTTCTTGACTTTCCCCCTCGGAAGAGGTATCATGGGCTTCTACCCAATGTGTTCACAGGATGAGCCGTGACATCGCTACAAATGTTAAGGTGAAAGCTGCCATCTAAGTATGTTTAAGTGGAGTCATGATGACAAATCCTCGGCTGGATCTATGAGAAAGAAGGGTTTAAAAATCGCTAAGATAAACACCTCGCCGAGGTTTCTCAGAGTAAGGTGACACCACCTCAGTTTTTTAAAAATAAAAATCTCTCCACAAGTGTGCTCCATGCACATTCTCAACAGACAAAAGCCCAGAGTTAGAAATCTGACCTGCTACCCACACACGACACTGGTCAAATAACAAACAGTAAAAGTGTATGAAAGTAAACAGGACTCTAAAAGGTAGCGGGACTGTCATCACCAACTTTGATCTTATCTGAATGAGAGAAGCAGATACCTGATTATGTAGGGCTAAAAGCCTTACCCAAACACTTGAGGTTAACTTTGAATTTCATATATTTTAGAATGGTAATATAATAAATGTCATATCAATTAAGCAGAACTCCAAGAAGTCTAGTGAAATAGAAATACCTTGTAATCAAACACAATATTTTTTGTGGTAAAATGTTTAAATGGTCATGTTAAATGGGGGAGAAAAATGAAGAGATAATGAGTTGCCTGAAGCCTATCAGGTCAGCGTTTTGCTACTGCTACTAAACAAATTATAAAAAAGAAGATTGAGGGGGGAGGAAAGGAGGAAAATTAAAAGACTTCTAGATGTATGTACAAACGTTGATTTTTTTTTAATGATGCAGTTCTAAAACTTACATAATGTTATAATACAATGATACGCGAAAATATGCAGTTTCTCAAAATACTAAAATTAGATCTACATAAATACAGTAGTTCTGCTCCTAGGTATCTATCCAAAGAATGAAAAAAACACAAATTCAATGAGATAGATGCACTCCCATGTTCACTGCAGCACTATTTACAGCAGCCAAGTTATAGAAACAATCTAATTGCCCAATGATAAATGAGTGGATTAGGAAAATGTCTCTCTCTCTCCCTATCTTTCTTTCTCTCTCTCTCTCTCTCACACACACACACAGAAAGAAATGCTATGTAGTCATAAAAAAGATGAAATCTTGCCATTTACAACATGAATGAAACTGGAAGGGATTATGCTAAGCAAACTAAGCCAGGAGGAAAAAGACTAATACTAGATGGTCTCACGCATATGTAAAATGTAGAGAAACAAAACAAACCTTATAAATCTCACAATAGGGCCTCCCTGGAGGCAGAAGAGGTTAAGTCTCAGCCTATGAAGCTATCAAGTTCAATCCCCAGCCAGGGAGCTTCCCACATGGCACATCAGACCTTGCCTGCCTCGCCCGCTGTTTCCCTCAGCAGTGTATTTTAGTCAATCTGCCTGTTCTGCTCCCCACTCTTTCTGGTGAATCCTCTAGCCTCCCAGCCTCTGGCCTGCACCCCAGCTCTTGTATGCATAAATAAATAAATCTTAAAAAAAAAAAAAAGAAATCTCGGGGCCTCCCCGGTGGTGCAGCAGTTAAGCGCTGCGCTGTGGAGCTGTCGGCAGCGGCAACGCAGTTCGATGCCCAGCCAGGGAGAATCCCACATGGCGCGGCAGACCTCTCCTGCCTTGCCCGCTGCTCCCCTCAGCAGTGTATTTCTGATCTGCCTGTTCTGCTACCCGCTCTGTCTCTGGTGAACCCTCTCGCTGCCCCACGCCTCTGGCCTGTACCCCAGCTTGTATGTATAAATAAAAAATAAATCTTTCAAAAAAAAAAAGAAATCTCACAGTAAAATTGAGTCTACAAGGCAGAGTGGGAGAGTGGAGAGCAAAGCAGGGAGAACACCGAACGAATGAGGTGAAGGACTATGGGTCTCTTGGTGGTGGGTGTGGCGTGCTGACATCTGAAGAGGTATGAACCTATACACCTAAATCATATGCAGTGTTGTAGACGATTGTTAAATAAACAACCAGACAACTTGTTCTAAAAAGGAAAAATAAGACATCTATAATATAATATTAAAAGAGGGCCTCCCTGGTGGCATAGGGGTTAAGTCTCAGCACTATCATCACTGCAGCTCCCCACCAGCGAGCTAACCAACATGTAGAACAGAGAACCTCTTTGGTCTTGCCCACTCTCCCCTTAGCAGTGTATTTTAGTAGGTCCACCTGTTCCGCTTGCCACTCTGTCTCTGGTGAACCCTCTCACACACAAATCTCTGATGCTACTTCAGTTCTGATATGCATAAGTAAATTAAATTTTAAAAAATTAAAAGAAAACTACCTCTCAAGTCTTTTTAGGTTTTATAAATGTGCCCAGATATAAAAATAAAAGCAGACATACTAGCTTTTGCCTACAAGTTTGCTCTATTGAATCCTAGAGTCCAGTCCCAAAGACCTGCCACTTCTACCAGGTGAGAAACAAATGGAAAAAATGGAAATTATCAAACCATTGACAATCACCAGAGTAGCAACATCTTTTGGAGTATGATTGGTGACACCTGATGAATGGTGCCCAGCAGTTGTCAATGCTTCCAACTGTCTGGTGAGGGACACTGTTAAGTATTATTTGGCCTCTGAGTATGGGGATTTACAAATAAGCACCATGTGGAAGAGTCTATTTTCTGGTTGAGCGGCAGGATGTACAATGCTTAGTGGCCATTAACCTTCCAATAACAGCATCTTTTGTGTGAGATTATGGGGCATGTGCCAGGTCCAGATTCCCCTTAGAAAGAACCACAGATATACAAGTTAGGAAGGAATTTCATTTACTCTAAATGATCCTTACATACCCATGTTCATAGCATCATTCTCCACACTCATCAAAAGAGAGAAGCAACCCAAGTGTCGGTCAACATATGAATGGACAAGCAAGATGCGGAAGACACACATGATGGAATATTATTCAGCCTTACAGAGGAAGGAGATGCTGATACCTGCTACAACATGGGTGAACACTGAGCACATTATAATAAGTCAAATATGTCACAAAAGGAAATGAACTATATGACTCCACTTACAGGCAGAGTCCAAAGAAGTCAAATTCATGGAGCAGAAACAGAATGGTGGGGTGGTCAGGAGCTGGGCAGGGGGATGGGGAGTTATTGTTTAATGAGTATCATTTCAGTCTTGCATGATGAAGATTTCTGGAGATGGGTGGTGTGATGGCTGCACAATCTGAATGTACTTAATGCCACCGAACTGTTCCTTAAGATGGTAAGTTGGTGTGTTATGTGTATTTTACATCATTAAAGTCACAGCAGTGAGGAATTAAACAGTAAAAGAAACCAGGCTCAGAAAAAAATATTATGAACAACTGAAAGATAACACAGGAACTCTACTAGGACCAGCCCAAAGAGTCCAAAATTACAAAGAAAAAGTATAGTGATGAGCCACTATAGGAAGGAAAAGGAAAAGAAGACGGAACCATTTGCCTCTGAATAAATTATCTCCTAGGAAATTTGTGATGAGCGTCTGTGTGCAGTGTGCTCCAGACCAGGGGTGTCCTTCATGCCTAAGTGCATTCAGATGATGAACGGCATGGTGTTCACCCTACTCTTTCAATTCTTAGCCGAACTTCTAAGAACCATTTCTAAGCCTTGGTAATAACATTTGGGAGACCCAGAAAACAAAGTTCACCAAGTAATAAGGGAAGAACAGGGAATGTACTAACAGTGTTCTACGGGTTGTACATGTCACCCTCACGGAAATATGGCCCCTTCACAGACTCTAATTAATTAGTCATTCTGAGATGAGAGTCCCAGGTAATTCTGATATGAGGACAGGATGGAGAACCCCTGGTGGAGCAGCAGTCAGCAAAGGTTTTCTGTGAAGGGAAAGGCAGTTAATCTTTTAGGCTTTACAAGTCACACTACCTGTCACAGCTACTCAACTCTGCCCTTACCACCTTTGTCTCTATATGAAAACAGCCACAGACAAACATAATAAATAAATGGTGCCACTGTGTTTCAAAAACCTTCATGTATAAAACCAGGTAGTTGGCCGTATTTGCTGCTCTATAGGGACCTCTATAGACCTCTGCTCTATAGGGAAAGAAGGCTTCAGATTTTATAAGTGGATAGAAAACTTATAACGGGTTTTGCAAGGAAAATCTTAGAAGTAGAGAGGAGTAGGGTCAAGATAAATCACTAGTTTTGGAGTTAAAGACAAAAACTGTGGAGAAGAAAACAAAAAGGGAGGAAAATATGCTGATCTGGTTCCACCTTGTCAAACAAATGGGAACAAAGCAACCTAAAAAGTGGGTTATAATTTTGTGTTCTTTAAAAGGGAGAGAGAAGTGGTGGAGAGAAGAGACACACAACAGGAACTCTAGGCCAGGCTGAAGAGAAGATGTAGTAGAGACGAACGCCAGTAAGGAGGTCATTTTACCCCAGGCCTGGAGTCTGTAGGCCTTAGTGAGGCTCATTTGGCCAAGGACATTCTGGACTTCGCTGGGGACCTGGGATCCATGACCAAGGACACCCAGTTCAGAAACAGATCAAGCTGAGTTCTCAGATGGAAACAAATGTGGGAACAGGTGGGAACCACCTCAGGAAACTGACTCACAGACTGGATTTCCAAAGAGGAAGTGACAAATGGCAACACAGAGGTGAGAAAACTTGGAATCTCTGCCAAGGATGAAAATATGAAAAGGATTAGAAGAACACTGTGGGAATTGCAACTTAGAGAATTCCCTCTAAATCTGGATTAGGCTGCAGTATGGGAGGGGAGGGAATGGGGAGCAATGGGGAGGGGGTCCAGTGGAATGTGGTGGAAGATTGTTGGTGCTTTGGTGGTGGATAGGGTGTGGTTATATACATCTGAAGAGGTGTGAACCTATACTCCTAAATCATATACAGTGCTATAAATCAACATTACCTCAATAAAAAATAATATAATTTAAAATAAATAAATTTAGAATAACCACCTTAATTTAATATTACAAAAGAAAAGTTGGGAAGTTTGAGGGTACTTTTTTCCTATGAATAATAACTATAATTTCATAAAAATTTTTGAAAAAAAAATTAAAAAAAAAACTCTTATTTCATAAAAATAGTTTCATAAAACCATTATTTCATAAAAAAAATGGCATGCACTAATTATTACAGTTTAAGCACTACAGAAAAACACAGAAATATAAAAATTAAAACATTGCCCCAAATCCTACCAGGTAGAACTATCCCATTGTTAGCTTTTGGTTAAGTAACCTAAGCATCTTTCTCTTGAAACAGATGCAAATGTAGGAAGAAACAGAGAAAAAATAACATTCAAAATTATATGTCAACATTATACTTTATATTCCAAGTTTTAAGGTATCTTACATATATCTAATTTATTTTCATATTATTTTATTGATTGATCATTGGTTTACAATATTTATAAAGGCTTTGGGAATGCAACATCATACCTCAAAATGTCTATATAGTTCATTGAACCCTTCACCAAAGTTTTAATGCCATTCACACTATCAAATTGACTCCTACCCACTCCTCTCAACCCTCTCCCCTTTCCTTCTAATAATCACAATATTTTTCTCAGTCTGTGAGTTATTTTTGTTGTACTTTGTTAACTTGTTTGCTTTGTTCTATTTACATTTCACCTATGAGTTACCGTCACTCACTTTCTGACTTAGCTTGCTTAGCATAATCACCTCAAGTTCTAGTCACATTATCACAAAAGAGAAGATTTCTCTCTCTCTTTTTTTTTAACAGCTGAACAGTATACCATTGAGTATATATTCCACAACTTCTTTATCCAGTCATCCATCACTGGGCTTCCATGTCTTGATTACTGTGAATAATGGCTTTATGAATATGTGGGTACATGTATCTTTTCAAATTAGTGTTTTTATATTCTTTGGATAAATATATAGGAAAGGTTTTGCCGGATCATATGTTATTTCTAAGCTTTAACAGAATTGTAGCATAAAGTAGACAGGGACCCCAGAAAACACAGAGAGCTAAGAGGCACCACCCTTACAAATTTCTAAATTCTACAAGTAAATGAGTTGCTTCTGGTCACTGTGATCCTATAGCTCATTCATTGACTCAACATATATTTGTATATACTTGTATGACAAAAACACTGTATAAGATATGAAAAATACAAAGGTGAGGCATGTAGAGGAGAGAAAAGTCATTATATTACATAGATGTAAAATTACTATTTATGAATTCAAGAGAGGAAAAACATACAGTGTTAGGAGAGCTTAAGACTTGGGGACTTGAACTACTCAAGAAAATGGTTCCTGAGATGAGATGGAAAGACGGAGTAGGAGATAAGGAAGCAGACATGGAGGGAAGAGCTTTCCAGGAAATGAAATGGCAGGTGTAAAGACAAATGTTTGGGGATGAGGGATAGAAAGACTACTCTAGCAAGAGCTCAGACAGCAGGATGATCAGAGTCTAATACCTGGTTTGAGATGTGGGTAGAGAAAGGACTGGCATTTGTAGGGCTCTTGAAAAAAAAGTCAAATGAATCTAGGAACAATAGGAAGTCATGGGATAATTTTAAGCAGAGTTTGGGCAAAGGGTTTTAACTGGCAATAAATCATTGTTAGACAAAGATTTTATTAGATAATTAAAGAGTAGATTCGAACCAGGAAGCAGTTCAACAGATTTTACTATGTTAGAGCTGTTCCAATAAACACAAGTTTGAATTTAGTTTATATAGGTAGGAACAGTGAGGCATCAGCATTAAGAATGGAATGTAATTATTTTTGATAAGAGGGGTTTCTAAATTCTAAGCTGTCTTGATCTAAATAATGCTGATGTTAGAGGAAAATGCTGGATTTAATTCCTTCCTTCCTAAAAATGCACAGCAAAAGCTGGGTACTCATTTGTTAATCTTATTGGTTATGCGTTGGGCTGAAAGTCTTGAGTTTATCTCAGGCAGCAGAATTTCTGCACAAGTGACAGGATGGAGTCTGTTCACACTTTACGTTGATGAAGATGGCTATGCTTGGTTGCCTCCTGGGGGCAAAAGAGGGGTCTAAAGAATATTTTACAGCATATTCTAAAGGATAATGGGTCAATTTTGTGTTTCCTGTATACCCTCACTAAAAGAAAAAGAATTGGGAGAAAAATGGGAAGATGGAAGTGGATATGCTTTTCTTATGGACCCCTAGATTTCCAACAATTCAGAATAACCAGGTCCTGGAGTCTAGATATTTGTCACAGATTTACTGTGACATGTAAAACCATGAAACCTCTCTCGTGTTCTCCTATTTTGCCTGAGCCCTAAAAATAGATAATTAAATCTCTGATGTAGGTTATAGTTTATAACATATCCGTGGTTTTATGATTAAAAAAGAAAAAGGAAGCTAATTTTGCATAGATCTTAAGCAGTAGACACCTGAGTCACCCTGCCAGGAGACCTAGGGATTTGGGGAGAAAAAAAAAAAGCATTTATTTTCCTTAACTGTTTCTCTACAATCCTGGTTTTAAACCTTTTAGAGGGTAAATAATGTACCAACATAGAAGATAATATTCAGATGATTTAATATTCAGTTGTTCAAATTCCTGGATCTTCTCCAGATAGCCTCATCCCAAGAGAATTAAGATCTATGCCATGTTGGTGCTCAAAATTGCTCTGGTCTTTCAGATCATACAAACAACACATGAGAGATCAATGTGTGCTATTAAAACTATCACGGACTTCATGTAAAGATGGAATTTCAATATAAACTCTGAAAAAGTAAAAGGTCTATTTTAAATTTCCGGGCAATTACAAGTGAGGCAAATGTTGCCTTTTGCCAGCTGTATTAGTTTTGGTGGGAAAAAAAGCCAAACAGACTTTCCTCTTTTATGTTTCATATCCAAGCCACAAGCCAGCAAACACTGGTATTTACTCCAATGCTAATAAAAGTAAATTACTTTGTGGTTTTGGGTCATTGGTATAAAACTTGTGCTCCTTTTAGTTTATGTTATGTACAAAAGTTCAAAATTTCAAGATGCATCCAGCACACACTGATGACTTACTTATGCTTTCCTATGTGATTGAAAGCCTCCTTCAGTTTATGTTTGAATTACTTCTACATTTTGATGCCAAATGCCCTGAGGATTCCTGCAGGATTCTTTTTCTGTCTTCTTCTGTTTCTTTTACCTTTATGATGTTAGAGCCTTTTTTTTTTTTTTTGAGCCATCTCCTGGAATCAATCTATTCAAGAATAAGTCAAATTCATGAAAAATTACATTACAAATGAAGCTCTCATCTCAAACTATAAATCACTAATAAAGATTTTTTTTTCCCAGAGAGATGGAATCTAATTAGTCCTTTTTCCAGTTGCCTTTTTACTTCCTAAAAGATACAAGTCAACTGGGACCAACACAAACAACTTGGAAAGAACATTCTAGGACCTAATATACAGATGCCAAATGTTCTGCTCCTCCACCCCTCACAGACCCGTCAAGTCCCCACAGTAGATGTCAGGGCTGTGTATACCCAGAGTTCAGCTGGCTTTCAAGTCAGTCTTTGCATCAGCCTGATGCTCAAGTCTACAGATCCACTTATAATTATTTATCAGACAAAGAGAATCGTGAAGACCTTAAGCAGCACCCCCCTTAGCAATGTTGGCCAAAATGCTAAATAGGTTGGTCTTCTGCAAGCTGCCCAAGAACATGCTACTGATTTAGACAGTCCTGCAGAACAATCAATCATGGTCTAGACTCCCAAGAAGGGGCTTGTTCATTTCATTAGGGTCTCACTTACGTCTAAGGACTTTACTCCTTCATGTTTTTAAACTAAAGTCATCATTTCCATGCAAGCAAAGGGACATCCTGGGAAGAGGAAATGTCACTTGGGCTAATGTTTTGCTGAGGGCTTTGACAAGTCTAAATCCTCAGATAATGCTCAGGGCTTCCCAACCCCTAAGAAATTGCCAAACTTCCAAGAACCTAACAGAAATCAGGCACCTTCCTTAAAAGCAACCCCCACAAGCTCTGCGTCTCCTTTCTGCTATTTTGGCTAAGTTTGTCATGGACATCCTAAGGGAGTATTGGTAACCTAAGATTGTGTCCTCTTGTTCTTGTGATTGCAGGACAAGATTAGGCCCCAATCCATCAAAATAGGACCACAGACCCTCAGCTTCTCTATAACTACCTGTGATTTTCTTTTACATTTTTTATATTTTCTTTTTTTTTTTTTTTAAGCAAAAGAGCATAAATCTTGTGCAACTCACAATAGAATTAACCATGAAATGAGGAAAAATCTCTTTGGTCATTTTAAGTAGTCAAAAAAATAAGCCCAACCAAACTGCATGTAGCTTTACTAGACCTCCAAGTGAGAGAAGCAGGGCAAGGAGCAGGGATTCCACAGCTGAGCCGCCAGGGTTTGAAGCCCTGATGATCCACTTCCTAGTGGTGGGCAAGTCACACTAGACATACCGCCTCACTGCTCTCTTGTACATCGGCGATAATAATAGCATCTACCTGTGCTGTTAACTCTGACAGCTGGCTTTTCCTTTGCAAGTCAAGTGCCTGACTTAAGCTTTGATGCCCAGACACTCTCTTCAAAGAGGGCTGGATGAAATAAACTCATTGCCACCCACAGGGCCAGATAAAGGGCCAGGCTGCCTGCCCCACCCAGGTGCCTTCGCTTTAGATCTTGGATGATTTAGATAACTGGTCATTTGGCCCCATTTGTGGGTTTTTTTCCTTTTCTTTCTTTCCCATCCCACACTTTAAACTTCTGCTCTTATGTTTCAGGTTCCCCAATAAGAGTGAACCTATAAATCCTAACTCCCTAACCTCAACCCCACTGTAATCTCTCTCCCCCTTCCATTCTCTTCTCCTCCCCTCACCCTACCATGACCTCACTGTGGTTCAGGTGTGCTGTGTAATTTCCAGCTCTTAAAAGTAATAAACCTTTATTTTTTTCAAAGTTTCCTGATAGTTATGGCTGAAGGGCATCTTGCAATCCTAGCAAGAACCCCAGGAGCCAGTCCAGTCCCAATAATGGTTAGGCCAACACAATATTGATGGAGACCAGCACAAAACCCACCTCACAATATTTTTGTAAAGACTCGATGAATTCATAGATGCTTAGGAAGAACTAGTGCTGGGAAGAGGGCACAGGATAACTCCTATATCAATGTTTGTTCTTACTATTTCCACAAAACTACAAACAAACCAGGTTATTGCAACTGGGTCATTAAACAAATAGAAAGAAATCAGGAACAAGTAGAACACTCAAAAAATGTATTTGTTTGGAAGAAATACAAAAACAAACAAAAATAAACCTGCAATTTCCAAATGGCCAGTGTGCAATGCCTGCCACACAGGGGAGCTGGGGACAGGACATTGATCTGAGCAGCCACTTCCTGGCCACTGCGCATGTCACTTTGGTGCTAAAAATCAGTCAACTCTACAAAGTGAAATAAAAGGCAGCTACAAAAAGAAAAGCCAAAAGGACACACCTTCTCAGTCACTTACAGCCACACACAAATACAGCAAGAGCGGGCTCGTGGGCAGGGAAACTGGGACCAAAGCAGACGGCTCTTTCAGAACCCTGAGATGAGCTGGGGGTGATCAAGTGGGAGCACTGGACAAAGCTGGACTCCCACAGTGGCGGAGTCGGCAGCCGAGGGCAGGAGCGCAGAGCTTGCTGACAACGCCACAACTTCATGCTGAATCTGAAGTAATGACCATCTCATTTCTCCAATGCCACAAGCAAGTCGGCCTGGAGACTAAACTATTTAACTTCATTAAATAGTAGCTTAAAGAGAAGGGAAGAAAAATTATTCACAGGTTTGTATGTCTGGCTAGTTCTGCAATCTTCAAAAACAAAAACTGGCCTCACTGGGGTTCCTCTGGCTTGAACATGGGGGTGAATCCAGTCTCTTTCCTATCTCCTCATCACTCTTTTTTCTCATTTTAAGAAAAACAGTTATCTCTGTTATTCCTTCTTAGACAGAGCATCTCACAAGTGAACTCCACTTGCAGTGTAATTCATAATGTTCATCTCGTTACAAAAGTCGCCTCCAAATCGTCGATGCCTTCACAGGCTGGACAGGGCTTGTGACCATCTTCCCCAACATGAGGATCATCTCTGCTCTCTCAGCCTACTCCCCATTTCCTCTCTCTCCTCTCCAACAAATCTCTTCAGGTCTCTAGGGATAAATCAGCACCCATATTTTTAACAAGCTCCTCTTCCCCTTACCTCTGCACCCTCAAGAGATTTTAATTCTAGTTTTATTCTAGCTTAGACTAAGTGTACCTTGAAGCAGGCGGGCTGTGTATCTAATATGCTCTGCCCGTGTCTGTCATAGTGCCTAGGCATAGTAAATACTCAAAACAAAATTTATTCAATCCACAGCAACTGTAAATGAGACTCCATTGTTTGAACCTCTTTTTTGCAAGAGAGAAGCCCCTCCATTTTATGTCTGCCTCACCTCACACTTCATGGGCACTCCACACGCACAGCATCTCCTGAATGTTCCTGAATTCAGAAGGCTCCCTGTTGGCAACATCTGTTCTGTTACCCTTTCTCTCTTGACACTACCTCATGCCTACTGAGTCAACTTGCCATTTCCATCAAGGTCACAAATTGCCCTGTTCTCTAATCTGCCACCTCAATATGGCTTCAGAGAACTTCCCATGCACTCCAGCTGCCTGACTGACAATTTCAGACAGAGCCACCATCTCCTATTTGCCAAGGTTTGAACCGCATGGTCTAATTTGTGTGCACGTACACTCCTAAAAGCAATTCCAATGCATAGTGGATTGCTTAGTGGATGACTCCCTCACCAAAGTTCCACTACACTTCTTTGGGGGCAACTTTCATTGAGGGCAACTTTCTTTGAGAGCAACTGTGGCCCAATCTCTAACCAAATCCAAAAAGTCAACTGCCTAGATAGCTTCACACATACAGCTCACGGGATCTTCAGCCCACAGTGGCCCAAAATAAGCTTTTATCCTCCCCTCCCAAAGCAGCGTCTTCTCTGGGTTTCTCAATCTCGTCTAAAAGTACTACTGATGCATTTGCCCAGAGACAAACTTTAGTCTTCTCTTTATCTTCCTGCTATCATTTCATAAATTTATGTGGTCTTTCCATGTTACTTTTCCATGATATGTACAGTATGTGGACCAGCACTGTACAACAGAATGTCCTGCAACAGTAAAAAGGTTCTATGTCTGCACTGTCCAGTGTAATAGCCACTAGCCACATGTGACTACTGGGCATGGGAAATGCAGCTAGTGCAAGTGAGAAACTACATTTTAAATTTCATTTTAATTGGACAGCACAGCTATAGCCAAGTATAACTCTATCTGTGCCAGTCATTTGTCTGTCTGCTCAGACCTTTTCCCTATTGCCCACACCCCCTCTCTACTTACAGCACAGGGGACCTGCAATTCCCGGGCTCTCTTGACAACTGGATTTCAGGTAAGTTCAGTCAATGAGAAGCTTCAGTGAAAACTCAAGGAGGAGGAGCAGGAAAGCCAGGAGCTCCCCAACCCCGAGCTCACGCAGGCAGCATCTCCAGCAGGGGGCCCCTGCCCTTCACAGCTCCAACAATCCTCGGTCAGCCCCCTCCCGCCACAATGCCAATTCCCTCTAGGCAGGAGTCTCTGGGCTCTGGTAACACTTCAGCCCTTGGAGCAGCTGTAGCTTTCTGCCATTGCTAAATACTGCCCCATTTTGGCTTCTTGGCATTTAAACAACCTCTATTACCAATCCCTCTATTACATTTCCTCCATTTAAGTATCCAATATGGCTTTTGCTTTCCTTACTGAAGACTAACTGATACTCTACCTCAACTGAAGTGTCCTATTAATTCTACTCTAATTCATCTAATAATTGCTGCCATAAAGTCAACCATATTCATCATCTTCATTATCAAAATAATATATGACATAAAAGTCCATCAGAAATCATCATTTATACAATGCTAGCATGCCAAGCACTACGTTGGCAGTTTCATATATCATAGCCCACTGTTCCTTATAAAATCCTATGATCCAGGATTTTTATCTCCATTTCATAACTGAAAATAATGAGGCCTAGAAGGCAACTGATGCAGGTTAAACAGCAACCAAGTGACTCAGCAAGCTTCAAAAGTCCACTCAAGTTCATGCAAACTCCTTCCACTTTAGAACATTCTTCAGACACTGTCAGTTACTCCCCATTGTCTCAGGAGAAAGTTCAACTTCTCAGTCCGATATTCCAAAAAGACTCAGTAATCCAGCTTTAACTCACCTTTCCAGTTTTAGCTCCTACTTTCTCTTACCCATATCCACACTGCTTATCTGCTATTCCATTATATGCAGTTAGTGTTTTCCCACTCCTAATCTAGCACACAGGTGCCTCTCAAGACCTAGCGAAAATTCAGTTTAACTTCAGGATAATAAATATTTATTACTTCCCTACTGTTTCCAATGCACAGTCATTTCTCTAAAGTTTCCCATCTCATGACTTCTCATTCATTTACCCATTTTATTTGTTTCAGACTCTATTTGTTGTTATTTTAACATCTTTAGTAAAATTTAAGTTCATTAACAGAAAAGTGAGTATTCAAAAGATTTTTTAAATCTCCCAGTAGCATCTGAGTAACCTTTGCAAATAATTCTTAGATGATTTGCAAATATTTGTTGAAATCATTTATGTAGCTTTTCACAGATGCAGCATCCTGTGGTTTCTTAGGGGGAAAAAAAGTCTAGGCTTTGTTCAAATAATCTACCTTCACCAAGGTTAGAGACATGGATTCTTGAGTCAAACTGTTAACTTGCCTTGTTTTAACTCATACCCAGCACTAAGTGGCTGTATAATTTGAGGTGAGCTCCTTAACCTTTCTGGGTCACTATTTTCTCATATAAAATGAAAATAACAAAACTACTTGCCTCAGTTGTATTGGGAAGATTAAATTAACTACTTATATAATATGCTTAAAACAGCTCCTGGAATTCACTAAATGTTCAATATATGTTAGTTCTTACTAATATGACATCCTCTCAAACCAGCGGTACAGTGGCCCTGTTTGAAAGCCATATGATTTCCCTAAGTTATGGAGATAAAAATTTCAAGTCCATACTTCCCCTCTAGGTTTTTTTCTGGACTCCATAAAACAGATGATCTAGACTTACAAAAGAAGATAATTAAATTTATTCTAAGCAGATAAGACTGTAAAAGCAAAATAAAATTGACAATTGAGAAGTTAAGCTACTTCAGAAAACATCTAAATTGTGAGCTACGTCCAATCAACCAAACAGAATTGTTAAGTCACTGCCATTGTAGAGAACACACAAATATATTCACCCTTTCTCTGTATTTAACCAATGTATGAATCTTGATCTACAGTTTCCATCAAAAAGTTGAAAACTTTTCCTCTATGATCAGGAACAAGACAAAGATGTAAGTTTTGCCATTTTTATTCGACACAGTATTGGAAGTGCTATTCAGAGAAACTATGCAAGAAAAAGAAATAAAAGGCATCCAAATTGGGAAAGAAATGAATCTGTCACTATCTTCAATGACTTAATATTAAATATAGAAACCCCTAAAGATGCCATTAAAAAAAACCTGAACTAATAAAGAAATTCAGTAAATTTGCAGGATACAAAATCAATTTACAAACATCAGTGGTGTTTCTTGTATATGGATGGAAAACTATTGGAGAGAGAAATTAAGAAAGCAACTCCATTAACAATTGCATCAAAAAGAATAAAATACCTAAAAATAAGTTTAATCAAGGAGGTAAAAGACCTGTACACTGAAAACTTTAAGGTGCTGATGAAAGAAATTGAAGACACAAATAAGTGTATACATATTCCATGCTCATGGAAGGAATATTGTGGCTAAAACACCCACACTACCCAAAGCAATCTATAGGCTCAATGCAAACCTTATCAAAATTCCATTTCTCACAGAAATAGAACAATTCAAAGTGTAGCTGAACCCAAAAAGACCCTGAAAGAGAAACGAATGCATGAATTCTGAGCTTCTAGATTTGCTGTCAAGTTTCTACGTGACACTTTCCCTTCATGCCCACCAGTTCTGATGGTCTTAGTGTCAGTGACAGAGGTTTCTAGTATCTTCTCTTACCTAGTAACGGAACATCACTGTAAAGTTACTGCTACCTAGTAACAGCCCATTTGAAACCTAGTCCCATATTCCGAGGAAGCCCAGGTCACATGGACACAGATAAGTACTATGGAGAGGCCACATGCAAATACAGTGGTGACAGTCCCAGCTAGGTCTCAGCACACCTCAGCATCAAGCACAATACATGTGCGTTTTAGATGATTCCAGACCCAGCTAAAGTGGAGACAAGCTAGCCCTGCAGACTGCTGACCAAATTGCAGGTTTGTGAGTGAAATAAATTCTGCCATCATGTTTGGTCACTAAGTTTTAGGATAATTTGATAAGCAGGTACAGTAACTGGAACAGATAGTTTGTTACACATCAATAGCTAATCGATATGGGCAGTACATTCTACCTGTATCTGCTTTAATCTATTTTCCCCCGCTACAACACTGGTAAAAGAAGGTGGTTCAGGTTACCACAGTTTATTTTAAATCTAGATCAATAAAGCTAATTTTAGCTAAAACTATCTGTCTGATTGGATCTCCCTGGTGGTGCAGCGGTTGAGCACTGCTCTGTGGAGCTGTCGACAGCGGCAACGCAAGTTCAACGCCCGGCGGGTGAGATTCCCACATGGCGCAGAAAACCTCTTCTGCCTTGCCCACTGCTCCCCTCAGCAGTGTATTTCTGATCTGCCTGTTCTGCTTCCCACTCTGTCTCTGGTGAATCCTCTCGCTGCCCCACACCTCTGGCCTGTACCCCAGCTTGTACGTGTAAATAAATAAATCTTAAAAAAAAAAAACTGTGTCTAATTAGCTGCATAAGACAAGACATGCTATGTGCTACACTCAGGGAATTTGCAATAGTTCTTAGAATAAGAAAACATTGCCAAAACACCCCAAAAGATCAAATAAAATTAATACATGAAATAAGAAAATATATCAAAGAGTAGTGCAGATTTCTGAAAACTACAAGAACAGAGAATCCAATGAATCATTCTTTTTCTCTATTAATAAAACTGTCTGTGTGAAAGTTAATAGTAACGTGTGTGAGAAATATGACCTAGCCACGATGTTCAGGCTGCTATTGAATCATAAGTTTCAGACACTCCAACAGAACACACTCATTGACAAAATTACTATTGTAATAAAAGATATAGATCTAGTTATTCCTCTGCTATAAGAACCCAAACAAGGGGCCTTCCTGGTGGCGCAAGGGGTTAAGTCTCAGAACTATGAAGGTATCAGCAGCCACTGCAGCATGATTTAATCCCCCACCAGGGAGCTTCCCACATGGTGCCGCAGACCCTTCTGTCTCAGCTACTGCTCCCCTCAGCAGTGTATTTCAGTAGATACCTCTGTTCTGCTCCCCACTCTTGTCTCTGGGGAATCCTCTCATGCCCTGTACCTCTAGTTTACACCTAGTTGTATGCATAAGTAAATAAAAATAAATATTAAAAAAAAAAGAGTCCAAACAAGAAAAAAAAAAAGTGAGTATATGGAATCCAGGAGCTAAATAAAGTTGGAAATAAAGAAAGGTTAAAATATGAACTCACTAACTGTAAAATTATACTATTAATACTGAAGGAAAGAGGAATTCCTACATGTTTAGGGTCAAGTCAGACCATACTGCCATTGGATCTCTTGTCTGAAGCTAAAGCGTCCACACTTAGCAACAAGTTGATAAAGCTAAAATGATTGAAACTCTTACATTATAGAATAACTACCATAGTTACTCAGAGCACTATATTGATTGATTCATGTGCAGAGTCAAAGCAATCAAATGCAGAGGTCTTTTTTTGGTGTGTTTGCAGCATGACAGTTTTTTTTTTTTAATTATTTTGGACAGTGGTAAAATAAATCTAAATGAAGACTAAATAGATGATGCCAACTACTTGGAAAGAGCTGAGTTTTTAAGCCACATTCTAAGAAACTGATATAAAAGGACAACTAAAGATCATGCATGGTTGACCTTGCACAATTGGGCTGAAACAGACTCCTCCCCTAACACCCAGGCGCAGTTTTAAGGACCAGTCCCAGCAGAGGCTCTCTCCCTGCCAGGCAGTGTAGCCCCACCCCCTCCGCCCCGGAGGCTGGTTCTAACCTCATCACTCCTGGCTCACCTTCCTCCTTCTAGGGTCAAGGAGAACACACCCAGATGTTGTCAACCAGAATGTGCTCACTGTACTGTATGAGACATTAAATCACAAGTCATCCTTTTATCTAAAAACCACCCTTTAGGCACTTATCATTGGTCACAGCCTCCTCTTTTCTTCATGTTTTCAAATCAGCTATTGTTTTCCTTCTAATCTCAGAAAACTATATTTTTTATAAATATTTTTTAAGATTTATTTTTATTTATTTATGCATACAAGAACTGGGGTGTATACCAGAGGTGCGGGGTGTGAGAGGATTCACCAGAGACAGAGTGGGGAGCAGAACAGGC
Source organism: Scalopus aquaticus (assembly GCA_004024925.1). Lineage (NCBI taxonomy): Eukaryota > Metazoa > Chordata > Mammalia > Eulipotyphla > Talpidae > Scalopus > Scalopus aquaticus. The sequence continues at coordinate 20,299 of PVIJ01008687.1, forward strand.
GGATCTGCTGAGGCTGAAACAGAAGAGGTCTGCGGCACCATGTGGGAAGCTCCCAGGCCGGGAATCGAACTCTTGGTGCAATGGCTGCGAATAGCTTGATAGTGCTGAGACTTCACCCTTTGTGCCACCAGGGAGGCCTGAAAAGTATATTCTATAAAAGAAACTACACATAAATATTTACCAGTCAAAGCCACAGAGAAACACAGTACATTTTTTATTTCTTTATCTGTAGCATTGATGTCAATAACCCACTTAACCAAAGAATCAGGTCTGTGTTGTTTGACCACACTCGAGCATGCTGCACACACACACACATGCTCACACACTGGCATCCACACAGCTGTAAAACCCTAAGGAATACCATTTCTGTGTTACCAAAGTATTTAATGAGGTCAGAGAATGTCAGATTTTCAATCTCCATTTCCTCACCACTGAGTATGGGAACTGCCCCTAAAACACACCTGCCATGTGTGAAAACAGCCTAATAATCAGTATGGATTCGCAAGTGCTCTCTAGAAAACAGCCTGCTGTGAATGTTGACATGCCTTGCATAGCTTACATCTCTGCTTTATCTTTTAGAAAGGGCTGTAAATGGGCACAGCCACTAGACACACCATCTTCATGCAACTCTGAGGGCACTTTGAATGCCACAGATTTCTCCAAGAGCCTGCCTGGGCAGACACACCAGGAGGGGGGTGTGGGGGGGACGCCCTAGACACAGGTGAAAGGCTGGCCACACCTACGCCCAAATATGCAGCTGTTTTGCCCCCAGAAGCAAACTTTCTCTTGATCATTTGAAAAAGTTCCATTTTTATTAATATCCATTTCAAACATAGAAATTATTTTCAAATGCAAGTGGGAGTCTTTAAACAACTTCTTTACCAACTGATGAAATAGAAATTAAATTTTCGTTTAAGAAAAAGTGATCAAAGAGAATCACTTGGCTGTTTAATTTACTCACTCCCTTACTGATTAAACAGATTCTATCCCAGCCCTTGAAAGGCTTACATTGCAGTGGTAGATAAAAACATTAAACATGCACGTCATTGCAGATGGTGGTGAGGCCCATGAAAGCAGTGATGGAAGAGCCCTGGGGGCAGTGGCGGGCTGGACAGACCTCTCCAGAGTAGTAGTATTTTAAACCAAGTTATGAAGGATGGCTCTGTAGGAGGTGGCAGGTTAAGTGAGCCAGAGGAAGTAGGGCAAGGGAAACATGGAAGAGGGAAAGAAAGGTGGAAAAGGGAAGAATCTTCCTTCCAGACAAACAGTATGACGGAAGGCACTCAGGCAGGAAATTTATTCTGAGAAACAAGCTTTATATAACAAATCAGCAATGTATTAAAGACCAAAAAAGTTAATGCAGAACGAGATCACACAGGCAATAAGACCAACACTCCCCAAAGAGAAAAGAAGGACAAGAACAGAAATCATACAAAAGGATACACATATATAAATGTTCATTAGAGGTACAGCTTAACAAATGTTCAAAGTGAGCTAAAAGTAAATTAAAGCAAAGTAAAAATTAAATAGTAATGTTAAGTAAATTAAACCAATAGACATTATATTTTCCTGTCCTACTGACAAAGACAAAGAGACTGGTGATCCTAGCACTGGACTATATATGCAGTGAAAAGTCCTCTGATTTCTGCAGTCTTTCCAAAATACCATTTGGCCACTGATCAACAACCTACAATAAGCACATATATTTGCTGTCAACCCATTGAATATCATGAAGCAAGAAGGGCATGCATGATTTATCAGAACATACCAGGTGATGAAACATTCACACAAATATTTACCAAACAATTCACACGAGACACTGGCACCACGGGTACTGCAAAGATGAGTATGAGCTTCTTTACATTCAAGACAATCCATTGGGAGGCAACAGAAGAGTACACATTTGAGTATAAGACATAACAGACTATGACAAACATGAAAAAAGTACAAATAAAATGCTTTCAGCTCAACTCTGAGGAAGGAAAAACAATCTGACCTTGAGGATTGAGGAAGGCTTCATGGAAAATACAGCATATGAAACTGACTTTGCAGTACAAGAGAATGATAAAAAAAATTGGATTTAGATATATCCTGGGGGTGGAATGGTGAATGAGTCTCTATCTCTTAGAACGTACATACTGGCAAGGACATTCAAGACGTGTGATGAAACGGCAAAAGAAACTATCCTATTGTCACATTTTTAAAAAAAGATGACAAAATACAATGATGGTGAGTATGTGGGTAACTGAAACTCAGAAACAGTACTATGAGAAAGGTGGTTGGTATATTAACTTTGAGGAGCAACTAACTGATCAAAATCTAGGAACGCAAAAGACAGCACATATCATATAACCCAACAATCACACAAACATACCTAAAGAAACTCTTACACAAGAAGATGCACAAAATTGTTCAATCTATCAGGGTTTGCAACAGTGACACAAGAAACATCCGAGGTGTTTATTTATATAAAATGACATGAATAAATTACATTCTCATACAATAAAATTACGAACAAGAATGACATGGATAAATCTCACAGGCAAAAGAAAGTTACAGACCGATATAATCAGAGTATGACTATTTCTATAAATTTCAAAAATATGGCAAGCAAGATTATACATAGTTTATGGATATACATCTGTAATGAAAATATAAAAGCATGTGCACAAATGATAAAATCCAAAATCAGGAAAGCAGTTGCTTCTAAATATGGAAAGAAAATGGAATTGAGGAGGGGTATAGAGTATGCTACAAATTTAGATTATATAGATACACATACCCACGCATATATAGACAAATACACATACACACATATGTCCTGCCCTGGATAGACTGGAAGCTCTTGAGACCAGGATACCACCAATTATCCGTATGCCTTCAGCATCCAGTATTGTGCCTCACAAGTCAACAAACCTCAAATGTCTGTGAGTGAGTCAATGAATCAACATTTGATCTGAGCATACTTGGATGTTTACCTCCATTGCTTTGCTTAGGCATATCATTCCTTTTTTCTAGATGTACAACAACAAATGCAAATGTTTATATGCTGTCTAGGGAATTTAAGTGGTTGGAAAAATCCAGTGATAAGCTAACACAATGACAGACCTCAGAAAAGCAATCTCCATAAGAAAGAATTAAGAAGGTGATAGCCAAAGATGAAATCCTCTAAAAAAGGGTAACTTTCCAGCCCCTGAAGGTATTTATTGTAAAGTGAGAAATTTACTTGTAAAAGTTATTAAAGGGCCTCAGCAATCAGAGTTTTGGACTCTTGCTTCAATGATCATCCCAAAGAAGTGACCTCAAATTCCTAATTATGTCATATTGTCCCAGCCCAAGTTACATTCAGCCACCTGGGATCAGCTACTGGAACTGTGGGCAGAGCTGAGTGTCCAGGTGAAGTTATAGAATACCAAATGCAGGTGAGCGAGCTCTTGCTTTGTAGCTTGACTTGTACCCTAGTACTGCTGGGAAGGAGACATGAAAAGAGACATGTGGAGGAGAGACACGTAGAGACACGTGGAGGAAACACAGGGGTGAGGGACTTGTGGAGAGGTTGATAATGGCCGCTGCAACCTCAATTTGCACTTCGATTTTGCCCCTTTAATGCCAGACTTCCCTGGCTCCATCTTCCCTATTCCTATGGTTCCCCACTAGAAGGTGCCTTAGACTTGTGACAAGTTTCAGCAGCCCCATTTGGGGTCGCTTTATTTGACTTGGCATTTGCCCATAAGGAGATGGGTAATTGGCGTATTTTATTGGGAAACTCTTGTTGTAAATAGTCTCTTTTCTTCCCTCTCTCTACACACTAATTGTATTCAAGATCTTTCACACTAAGAGTCTACCTTTGTCTATGTGGCAGATGGCAGGACCCTATTTTAGAGTATGCAAGTTTGGGGATCCCTGGGTACTCCCCCCAAACTATCTAACAATTAGACACTCTATGTGTGCTCCCCTCCACAACCTGCACACAATTCTGTTTTCTCACTACCTTCTGGATACCTTTATCTATACTAATGGTAGGAATTAAAGTTGTCCCCAGAACTATTTGTAGGTCAAAAATTGTTAGGAGGAGTAAAGGATTTTGGCTTTCACAATGACCCAGTGAGCGATCACATGTTGTTGAGTCCACACATTTGAAGGTATCACCCTATTTTAGATTTGCAGCCAACTCATCATCCCCAAGTCTGCCAAAGACACTTTCCAAACGAGAGTGCATAAAGGCTGACGCACAGCCTCACACAGAGGTCTAGAGACAGGGAAATGCTCCAGTGCTCTGGAGGCCATTGGCAGGGGAAGTATTCTAGGTTATCTCAAGTGGAGTAAGGCATACACCAAACAGCTATGATAAAGGGTTGTGAAATGAAACAAGGCAAAGCCTTCAAATAAGGACAGGGAATAGTTAAAAGCAAGTAGCCCAGATATTTGGTAATTTTATGCAAATTAAACTTCACAACTAGGAAATAACTTCAAAGGAAGCTAACAAGAGGCAGGCAGTGGTTGCCATAGAAGCACAAGCATGCTTTTTCCTTTTTTTCACTGTTTTCTGTCTTGAGGGGGAGCAATGGCTTGGCAGACTAGGGCTGAGCCTAGAGGAAGCACCATGAAGCAGAAGTGTTGTTTGATCCTGAGAAGGAAAGATTCTCCCTGAAAGCTTGTCCTAAGGCTTATAAGAAAGCAAGGTGCAAACAAGACTCCGGTGAGAAACAAGTCTTAAGCTGGCAGAGACTCCCAACTTGGAGGAGTGTGGACAGGTAAGAGGATGGGACAGGTGGCTGCATAGCTAAAGAGATGAATTTTCATGCAGAATAAGACAGAAGAAAGAGAAGGAAAGATGCAATAATTGAATGTACACTGCTTCCCTAAAGGTAGAAGCTTTCACTGAGCACTGTAATAGGTATAAAATATCAAGGCAATGATTTGAAACCAGAAACTGTAAGTCTCCGAATTGCAAAGGCAGAATTCCTGTCTATGCTTTCAAAATTTTAAATATCTCTACAAATATCTACAAGATTTGAGATGAAAAATGAGATGTTGAGTGCTGATACAATAGGTCACATCCTCAAATATTCCTGAATCAACCACTTAACTGGGAGGGGAGCATCCACAAGGAGGAAAAAATATTAGGAGTTGAAAATGCAATAGGATTAGCAGGAGGTAAAGTATGAGTTTTCTTTTGACCATTAGACAAACATTTTAAATAATTATCCCTTGGAGGATGTTTTTAAAAATTTTTTCCCATGCAATGTAAATAATTCTCAATCATCTATATTTCTGAAGACTAACAAAAAAAGGCAAAGGAGACCTCAATGGTAATGAATTCATCATACAAACGCTTTTCTTATAACAGGTTTTCAGCTCCTATACTTCTTCTATGATAATTTATAAACAAAAAGTGAATTATTAAGTTTAAAACTCAGTCTTTCCTGATATAGGACAATTTTAGACTAACACAAATATGTACCCTCAAATTATACAGCAGTATTTCTCACACCTTTGACATTGTAAAATTAAATTTTCTGTCTTATTACTTCACCTCCTCTAGTGACTCAGCAAATGCACTCCACATATAGTTACAGAGTGCCAACTATATGCAAGATACTCACACAGTCCTAATTTCCCAAATACTTTTACCCTGTATTCCTATTCTGACCTTATTTTTCAAATACTATAATTTTCTAAGTATCCCAAATTTAGTAAATCTCTAAAAGTTAATTGTCAAAACAGTTATAAATAGGTCTTAAATAAAAAAGAGAATTAGACATTGTTCCTAATTAGACAAATTAAATATTATACATGTACCAAATATCCCTAAAAATGTAAATTCAATTTTGTATCAATCAATCTTAAGGTTAAATTGTGTCTCCCACTAAAAATTCACATGTTGAAGTCCTAATCCCCAGAACCATAGAAAGGGAACTATTTGAAAATAAGGTCATTACAGATGTAATTCATTAAGATGAGGTCATCCTGGAGTAGGGTGGGCTGAGTGGGCCCCCATGCAATATGGCTGGTATCCTTAAAAAAGGCAGAAATTTGGACACAGGCACACAGAAAATGCCAGGGAGAAAGCCAAAGCAAAAGGCCTGGAGCAGATTGTTACCTCAGAGTCCTCCAAGGAACCAACTGGGCCAATACCCTATGTTGAATTTCTTGCCTCCAGAATTGAAAGTCTAGAAATTTCTGTTTAGGCCACTCCATTTTTGGTAATTAACTGATATGAGCACTATCCCAATAAACAAGCTTTAATGCTTAGAATTGCTTCAATCTAATATTCAAGTAACCCCACAATCTCATTCCAAAGTATTTTTCTAGACTTTTTTTAAACAATGACAAAAAATGGCATCACCATTGTAGGGTGGAATCTATTGCAGGGTGGGAAACAGAAAAGTACAGAGATTCATGTACAAAGGACGGTTTTCTCCTCATATAATAATAAAATGCACACACACACACACACACACACACACACACACACACATTTAGTCCCTATCATCTGAGATAGGACAAAAACAAGCATTCTAATAAATAGGCATGAGCTGTTAAGAAAGGGAGAAGCAGAAACATCTCACAGTGGCTAGGAGATTAGGGGAGACTAATGAAGGAGGTAAACCTAGGCATATTCTTCATGAATTAGAAAGAATCTGCCCAAAAGAATGAAAGAAGAGAGAACATTCCAAGCCCAGGGAACAGCTAAGAACAGTGATAACATCATAAAAAACAAAGAAACTCTCAGTAGCTAAGAAAGCTGCCTGGAGTGTGTGTGAAGTGGTCAGAGAGTGCTGGAGGGCAGAAAAAAGGGCTAAGAGGTCAGCTGAGCCCCAACCAAAGTGGGCATCAAACTGGGGTGGGGGTACTAAAGATATTCTACAAAGAGGGGTGGATCTTTGCTTTCCTACTCCATGTTTAACTCACTAGTGTGTATTTTATACTAGAATGATGTCAGTAAAGTGAGATTATTTATAATGTATTTCTATATCTATAAATTGGGAGTACATACTCAAAAACTTTTATATTAAAAAGGAAAGTGATCAAGAAGAGTTTAGAGACCACTGTGTCAGCTTTGATGTGGCTTCTGCTGAAGCAGCCCCATCAACTCAAGACAAGAAGGAATGGGGGAGATTTCCTTTTGAGGTGATAAAAATGTTCTAAAACTAACTGTGGTTGTAGTTACACAAGTCTGTGACTATTCTAAAAAACATGATTTGTATATTTTAGATGGGTGAATTATATGTGTATGCATTATTTCTCAATAAAGCTGCTACCAAAAATATCTTCAAAAAAATTAATGAATTGTGCTTCCTTAGGTGTTTCTAGTGTCTGGATAAATTCAGACCAAGGACAGAAAAGGGAACACATAGGAATTATATGACAAATGAAAGAATTTCTTCATCTGTGGGGGAAACATCAAGTGCAGACACCTGAGATTGCAGGCAGAGGTAGCTTTAGAATAAGAGACACGAATGTTGTGGGTCAGTCTTCTAAGTCAGACATCACCCGAGCCCGGACCTGTCAGTCTGACCTCTTCAATCAGTTATGGGATTTCCTGGTGTAACCAAGCCTAAAACAGTCTCCAAAGCTCTAAATCAAGATTGCATACACTTGGGCCTCCCCGGTGGCGCAGCAGTTGAGCGCTGCACTGTGGAGCTGTCGGCAGCGGCGACGCGAGTTCGATGCCCAGCCGGGGAGAATCCCACATGGCACGGCAGACCTCTCCTGCCTGCCCGCTGCTCCCCTCAGCAGTGTGTTTCTGATCTGCCTGTTCTGCTCCCCACTCTGTCTCTGGTGAACCCTCTCACCGCCCCACGCCTCTGGCCTATACCCCAGCTTGTATGTATAAATAAATAAATCTTAAAAAAAAAAGATTGCATACACCTGTACACACACACACACACACACACACACACACACACACACACACAGCGTGTGAGAGAGCGCACTGATAAAAAGTTCAGAGAATAGTACTTACCTTTTACTATATTCAATAGATACTGATATTTTCTACTTCATTTCTTTTTTTTTAAATACTAGTCAAAGGGCCTCCCTATTGGTGCCACGGGTTAAGTCTCTGCACTATGAAACTATACACAGCCACTACAGCATGAGTTCCATCCCTGGCCAGGGAGCTTCCCACATGGCACAGCAGACCTCTCCTGTCTCTCCTGCTGCTCCCCTCAGCAGTGTACTTCAGTAGATCTGCCTGTTCTGCTCCCCACTCTGTCTCTGGTGAATCCTCTCACCCTCCCACCCCCCACACTTCTGTCCTACACCCCAGTTCTTGTATGCATAAATAAATAAATCTAAAAAATATACAAATAAATAAATACTAGTGACAATCCACTAGTTTGATTTTACTATCCTCATAAGGGTCACAACTCTGTAATTTAAAAATCACTATTCAATAGAAGTGGGGCAAAGGAGCACTTGTCTCAATATGCTCTTCTCCATTGTTCTACATTTCCAGGATCTAGAATTAATCCATTTAACAAGAATTTTCCCTCAGTTTAATAAAAGATGCAGCAATTAACATATGTTCCATATTATTAGAAACAGATTTTTAAGAGCAGATGTGCAAATCCCAACTCCATTACTTTATTAAAAAGGAATATTTGGTTTTCCTTGAAGATTCCATGAATCAGAGTCATCGAGTTTGGACTGACATCACTGCAACAATAATAAAAACAGCATTTTGCTGCCTCTTACTTGTTTCCAGACATAGACTCAAATGGTGATCCTTTTAAACAAGTAAAAATCAGTACTTAGTTCAATGTACCCCAAAGTATGGAGCCTTCTCTCCTAATACTCTTCTTGAAATGTAATATTTAATGTTAAATTTGTCTCGGATGTTTCCATTATACTGATCCACATCAGAACTTTCAATTCAGAAACATGCTTACCCCCCACATTCATAAACAAACATACCCTAAAGTCATTTTTCCTTTTCCTCTCACGCTAATTCAGTTTCCAAAGCTATGTTCCATTTTTAAAGAAATTATGAAAGATCAAGAAAAACATTAGGGATTGTATCACCTGTCTTTCTATGAAGTGTTACTAATTGGATTTATACACAGCTTTTACAAGTTTAATTGTAAAAGCATAACTTATGCCTTTAAACTCCTGTTAATTGCCTAAGGGCACATGTTGCCGTCCAACATGTACTCAGCACATCTCCCCATTTGTTCACCATTTCAGAAGGGTTAGAGGATGCATAGCATATTCGCTCATTAGCGAGTATGAAAATAAAACAATCAGCATTCAAAACTCACTTCATTCCAGCTAGTCCCATGCTGATCTCTGAACGCTGACTTCTGAAAGTTACGGTTCCTTTAGTTACATTTTTTTAATCTCTTAGGATAATCTTCCATTCACCTTGATAGGGATCTAATCTTTGATGTCTTCTACCACTCATTAGAATGGGCGTTAGTAGATCCAAAGGTTAGTAGATCAAAAGTGCAACTGGAATAGCAATGCTAATATAAATCTATACTCTGCTACAATCCCCTCCTGTTCTTCCCAAATCTCACAGGTCCCACGGGTGCTTCGCACAAGTAAAGCCTGCCAGCACGGGGAATTTTCCCTACTATGTTCCAACTAAACCTGCACTTTAGAACTTTTCTTTTAATCTTCAGTTTTGAAAAATGGACTGGCAGCAACCCTTAAACTGTATTACAAGAAGATCTACTTTGGAATAATTACCCAAAGTTCTGAGACTTCAAACCATAATCCTTTAGGGAAGCTTCATTCTATTACATTTGAACTTAAAATTCTTTCCACAATTGCAATTGTCTAGGAATTCATTCAGAGAGAAAAACAAAACCCACTCTAAGCTGATATATATTTATCTCAGCCACAAAGAGCCAAAATCATCCAAAGATTCCATTTGTTTCACCAAACCATTCCGGAATGCATCCTGAAAGACAAAGGTATTGCCAAGACCAACAGATACTAAAGCAAGATACAAAGGTCAAAAGTCACCCCATCTCCAGAAAGCACAGAAATTCTAATCTCAGGTCATCGGCGCAAAATAAATTTCCATTTTTAGGCTACATAAATTCCATTTGAAGATATTGTGGAAAGATATGCCAGTGGACAAACAGATAAGGGAAATTTCACATATTTTTATGCTTTCCTTGAATACCTAACTAAAGGAACTAATTGTAAAAATCTACTTTTACTGTTTTTCTTGAAAATGCTAAGAGTGCCTCAGTGGCTATTTTTATTGCTGAAAAAAATCTGAGGACAAAAATTCCACAGGTGCCTCTGACCCTTTCTGCTTTACGGGAACCTTCTGGTTCTCATTTTGTAAAACTACAGTCACTTCCTACCTAACTAATGCTAGGCAACACAGCATAGATGAGTTCACCGTTTGTTGAAAATCAATTGATCAGCAATCAGATTCAAAGAGGCTTCCTACAAGTTAATAAAAAATGGGAAAACAGTGAAGAGCTCCTTAATCTGTACTTACAAAAGCACATTGAGGTTATTGAGCAGAACAGACTGAGCCAGAAGAAGCCAGTAAAATTGTCAACAAATCACTCAGCACTTTAAACTCAGACTGGTGAGCTGGTGATCATATCAGAGAGAGTGAATGAACAGATTTTGGCAAACTATGGCCCACAAGAACAATTCCTTCATGAAGACAATAATCCTAACCACTGGGGAAGGAATGATTATCCTAAGAGATACTCAAATCCTCAATGTTAAGCAAGACTGAAAATCCCACTGCTTTGATGGCTGGCTCAGGGGACAATGAGGTTTCCAGGGCTGCCCCTAATTAAGGCAGATGGAACCTCATGCTGTTGTACTTGGCAAGAGTTTGTGGTTGTTTTAGCGTCTCTGTTCCTAGCATTGGGCTATTGTAATATGGTGACTACCCTAGTGAGAGGTAGAGATTGTCAGATGCCATTGTGTTGGGCAATGGAGGAGTCACCACATGGTCAAGTTATAAACCAACCAGATACCAATCAAATATTCCTAGGACCAGTGACTTACCTTTAAGGTCAAGCTCATGTATTAATACTCACTTGCAAAATAAACTCTGTAATTGTATGTTATCCCTATAACTTCTCAATGAAAAGTTTAAAAACAAATGAATGATGTGCCCTAAATAATAGAAACACACGCGCGCGCACACACACACACACACACACACACACACAGTAACCAAGTAGCTGACTAGGAATATCAGAAATAGAATTTTATACAAAGAAAATCTGCCAGAACTTAAACCAAGTGAGTGTCTGAGTTTTTGGATCTATTCAGACTCATACAAACTGGAAGGACACTTAAGTCTCTGAGCCCTGACACATCCCACTCCCTTTAGTCCCCCTGACAAAGCAATCCAGGTAGAAATATATGCACAGTTTACAGGCTTTTCTTTGGCAGATGTAATATGTTTATCAATCACAATTTTAGTTAGGTCTAGTCAGCTTGCATTTCCTTGAATCATTAAGTTTGATGTGAACCTATCTTTCAAGACAAAGCAAGCAACATAGAAAGAAATTGCTGAGTTGCTTATACTAATAATTTTCAGCCCTGGGGGCCCAGCAAATCTCTTCACATCCTTTGCACTCCGGAACTGGACACCCAGCATCACTTGCTCTGTGAGTCTCTCTTACCCAAGCTGCACCCTTGCTTAATTGAAAACATTCCATTTTATCTGTCAGGAGAGCTTTCCTTCACCAGGTGTATTTCTGATGTTTTCAGAAAAAAACCTCAGTCATTGCTTACAAACACTGTACATTAATAGATCTTCATGTCTCCTAGGAAATGGTTCTTTTGGATCACAAGTGAAGGTTTTGAAAACTACAGCTGCCCTGGCTTCCTGAAATCTGGAAAGATTTATAACATGAAAGAAGAATGGTTTCATTGGATAATAATCCATTTGCAATAAGAACAAGGTTCATACTACTATTAAATGTGTTTACCCACTGATTCATCGAATATTCCTTGATTTGCTGTAAATACTATAATTAAATGCTGTTATTTAACTCAACATAGACTCAGGAAAAGCAATTTGGAGTCTCACAGGTGGTCTGAACTCCCTATGTCAGTCATGTTTGATGCACTTCCCAACCAGAAAGAAAAAGGCATTCAGTGGGATTTTTGTCCTCTTTGCATTGGAGCATGAGACACAAAGACTTCAGAAGGGAATTTGGTCCCTAAAAGTGAGACTGTCACTTCCTTGGTCACTACTTGGTTATTGTGTGTGTGTGTGTGTGTGTGTGTGTGTGTGTGTGTGTGTGTGTGTGTGTGTTTCTATTATTTAGGGCACATCATGTTCCATTGAAACAAATCTCTAACCAAACACACATGAAAAATTATATGCCCCTGACTTTGATAAAAATCGAGCATCAAACATTGGAAGGCAAAATTTAAGTCACTTCCTGAACTGCTAAACAGTTACACACACAAAAAAAGTGACCAAACATACACCTTCATATTTTTCCTTTCCATTTACTTAGCACAATTCCTTTCTTCAAGTTAAAAGTCATTGTTTTTCAGCAGTGATTGTTTATCCTAATTAAACTACTGTCTAATAATGTCATTAAATGTGCTAAAATGGAGCGAGAAGGGAAAGGAAACGTGTCACTTAAATCATTAAAACTCAAGCCATTATTATTTCCATATTGCATCACTGCGAGTGCTTTTATGAGAAATTATATTTGGACTCTGGGTATAAAAAGTCTCTTCCTTCATTATCATCAACACAGTCAACCAAAATGAGTACAGAGAAAATCTGTCTGGCAACTACAGGTAATTTCAACCCATAACAGTGACTCACACAAATGAAATCCTCAGTTATCACTGAAATCAGTTACTCAGATAACTGGTCAGTTTATCTATTATTACATACAACTTAGAAATCAAAGCTTCTAAATGAAATAGCACTACTCGGAAATCAGAACTCTTTACCATTTAGAAATATGTATTTTTTAAATACCTGTGAAATATCCTGTTTCTAAATTATTTTCCAAATCCCATGCATATTTTAGATGTTGGGAATGGGGAGCAAGAAAAAATCCAAATCCAAATATTCAATATAAATCCCCACCACATTCATTTTCTCTCCTGTTAAAACCAAGACACAATAATGCCTTTACCAAAGTGAAAAAAAAAAAATCGCAGATATGCAAGACCACACACCTTAAGTTAATCAGTCTTTCTTTACAGAAATTCAAAAATAGAGAGAATGGGAAAGAGAACTGAGCCAAGGCATCTAAAATAAATACCAGTATTTAAAAAAAAATACATTAATTAGATCTTTACTTAATATCACTAGATATTATTTATGAGGGTGCTGCTGATTTCATTCAAACAGAAGCAAATTTCCCATTGATTTCCATAATAATTTAGATATTCATTTCCATATTTTCTCCTAGCCAATTAATTGTAACTCAAGAGGTCAGCTGATTTAAGATCCCTTGCCATCTACATCATCCTCGACTTCCAAGGCAAAGAAGTGGCAGGAAGAGGGACTGATACTGTTAACACCCAGACACAGAACACTACGTGAAACAGACTTCCAAACCATGGGAGAAAAAAAAATGTAAAATCTAATATGGAGGAAAAGAATCTGTGAACAGTAAGTGGTAAGACCTTAGACCAAATTATTACTCTGCGACTTTATATTCAACATCACTCGAAAGAGTCTATAGAGAATCATTAATTTTTTGATAGCCACCATAAAATTAGGTCTGCCCATAGTACCAAAGATAGACAGTGGTGTTTTTTTCCCCTTTATTTTGTAGGCACAAAGATTCCAGAAAATTGTTTATGACGTCTGGGGCCAAAGAAGCCCAAAGGGTCCCACACTGTGCCATTTAACCACTACTGGCTTGTATAACAAATCATTCTGCTGAGTACAGGCAGTTTTCACACTTCTGTCTGACAGGTTTTATTCCTGAGGAAAGTGTTAAAATAAAAAATATTTTAGCAAGATGCGATTTTCCCATAGAAACACTATTCTAATTAGATGTTAGTTTCCTGATTAATACCCTTAAAAAATAAAATTACTACATATACCATGTTGAATCACCTATAAAGGATATAATTAAGCATTAAACATTTTCTTAAAATTGTTACTTATAGAGGACCAACTAATAGCAAAATTAATACTAAGTTTATTTGATGACATTTTTAAAGCATTGTAAAGCTTCCCTTCCTCCAGCAGCAGTAAATTACATCTAGAAACAGTATCTTAATCATGAAGCATCTACCAAGGTACCCAGTATAGAGAGGATACTCAACACGAGTGAGGACATCGCCAAGTAGATTACTAAGGACTTTGGGAGAGACTAGTGCAGGGATGAGTGTTCTGTTGCCCTCCCCTGGCTGAACCCCTAACGGACCTGTAAATTCTGCTGTAGCTATAAGAAATTCTGCACAGGCGGTTGCGACGTGTTGCTATTTAACTTGAGAGCAATAACCTGGGTGTGATGAATGAGAACAAGAGCTGCTGGAATTCAGGCTGGTCCTGGAGAGAACAAAGAAAGCCAAACCTTCTGCCGTGGAAACATCAATACTCTGCATTTCGACTTCACCCCCAATGTTTCCCTTCCTTTAGAGTCTGGATTTCCCCCGAAGGAGGGTCCCCTCACCTTAAGCTAAAGCAGCATCACTCAAAGTGTGACCTGTGAATGGATCACGACCAGCCCGTGGCATCATCTATGACAGGAACTAAGAACAAGCAGATGGCAACTCTCATGGCAATTCGACACGTCTGCTACAGGCAAGCACGCGACCAGAGGACTCACCTGCAGAGCAGCATGTCGATCTGTTTAGGGCTTGGCCACTGGCCTGGCTGAGTTGCATGTGATGCACGTTGTGCACTGATCATGTACAGTCAGCCATAACATGCAACGCAATTTGGACAGTATTTCAAATTATTAGAAATTAAAAAAAAAACCCACAAAAATTTAGTCCTTCAGCACAGCAGTCAGAGAAGCCAACTGGCATCAGAGGCAGACCCAGGAGTGGGTCCACCTCACCCGGCCACCGGCCTGATAGCAGGACCTGAGCAAGTGACTTGCCCAACCACTCTGAACGTCTGTCCTCCTATCTGAGCAGTTCTGGATGCAGGAGACCGTGTCTCTGTTAAAAAAGCTGTTTCCTCCCCACGTTGAGAAAAGGGCAACAACATGCGTTTCAATGTGTGTTCAAGACAAGGAAGGGTCAGTCCCACATTTGAATCAGCTTCAGATGTGGTTTGTTCCACAGCTGAGTGAACAAACCAGTAATTGTTCTGGGCAACAGTTATCCTGCAATAACACAGTGAGTGTCCAGCACCTTCACACACACTAGGTAGGACACATTTTGGCAACAAATTTCGTACACAATGGATGGGATGTGGGCATCATAATTCTGTGGTCACTGTGGGGCTCAGACTTAACCACATGTGACAATTCACTGTGGGCCATTGTGAAAGCCAAATTTTCTCAACTCCATCCAACAACAGCTGAAGACCTAAAAACAGATTTCTGGAATGGTTTTAATGACTTACAGTCCTGAACATGGAAGAAGAAAGAGCAAGAGAAAAAAATTATAATATATGTGGAAAATAGGGGGAAACAGATAACTCCTAAGCAGCAGGCATAGGCCCATTCTGGCCAATCTGTAAATGAAAAACAAAAACTTTCCCTTATGATTGTGAATTCCATCTACAGCACCCCAAGCACAGCATTTGGCAAGAGCAGACAGCAAATTAACATTCCCTTTTGATCGTTCTATGCCATTTTCGCCTGTAAATCTGTGCTTTAATTCTTCCTTCCTTGAAGCTGATCATATCAGAGTGTCCTTTTCTATCTGTCATAAAGGCCATCTGCGTGGACGCCAAGCAGCATGTCAGTGACACGGCTCACACTGATTCTGAAATTTTTTCACTCTTGAACTGTAGGGCAATCAGCAAGATCTCTTGAGAGGTGGCCGGTAGAAACAGGAAAGCTCCGTCATGCCACGACTGATTTATAATATCAGTCTTCAAGCTCAGGGTCCTAGCATGCTTCTGGCTCCTGTTACACTAGTTGAGTGAGGGGTCACTTAGGTCACGTAGGTCCTTACAAGGTTTCTGGGGAGAATAATAGTTTTTCTGTATCCCTTCCTTATGAAAGGCAACCGATTAGCCTACTGTCTAGACATGCAAAGATATTTTTCATGAGCACAAACTAGGGGTTTTGTTGATTTTTTTTTAATTGAGAGATGGATTTACTTTTATTCTAAAGCAGACACACAGCTACAGTAGCCCTTTTGGAAATCCTCCTTAGGAGAAGATTTTTTGTGTCAGGCTCACGTTCAGAAATAACAAAGAGCATAACTAAAAGGATCTGAGCGCCGTGACAGCATTTGACATGTTACCTCGAAGCCTCAGATATTTCAGATTCATCACATAGTCGAGGATGGAAACCACAGAATAATTGTCAATTTCATGTCAGGTTAATCATGCAGTGGTGAATGGAAAATAGACTGTCGTTGATCATAATGTAGTATTGATGGATGTCAAACTATAATGCACCTGAAATATATATAATATTATAAATCAAGACTACTTCAACAAAACCTTTTAAAATTCACCTTTCAGATAGGAATTGCGGATGACCAGCCACAAACCACGTATTTTCATCTTATTTTTTTACTTGCTAATAACATCTCCTTAGATTTTTTTTTTTTTACCAGCTTCACACATCCAATATACACCTGAATCCTGACCACATCGGAGTTTCCCATCCTCCACAAACAAAGCACTGAAACACTTAGGAATATTTCTGGGTATGACTGAAGCTTATGCAAAGGAATTTAGAAATGTCTGAATTCCATTTCCAGTCTGACAGTGTCTCTCACACAGATTGCCCTGGCACCATTATTTTAATTACTTTACATGCTGCCTCTACAGTCCTGATGATAAAACAGAAAAGCTGTTTTGTTGGAACTTGTGCTGCAAATAGCACAATGACAATGGTAGGAAAAAATCTCATGCAGTATTAACTGGCTCAGAAATATTATTCTTAAAAGCTGTCCCCAACATACGGAAATTATTTCTGAATGATCCAGATTTATGAACAGGCCAAGAACAAGGCTATAATCCCAATCCTCCAAGGGAGTAACTGCCCACCACTCCTAAATCAGAAAAGGTCAAAAAGAAGGGACTTGGGGGGTCTTCCTGCATTCAGCCATCTGCTCAGTGGTGCCAGGTAGATGCAGAAGTACAGGGTGATCCTAGTGTCCAGGTATCTGGATGTAAGGGAAGAAAAAAGTGGATCAAACCATCACCCCAAAGTTGGCTCCTAAAAATGCAAATCAAAACCATAATTACATACCATTTCATTTCAGTGAAAATGAACAACATTAAAAAAAAAAAACTGGAAGCAACAAATACTGGAGAGGATGGGGAGATAAAGGACCCTCTTTCACTGCTGGTGGGAATGTATACTGGTCCAGCCACTATGGAAAGTTGTGTGGAGGGTACTAAGAACACCAAAAATGAACCTACTCTGAGATCTAGCAATTCCACTCCTAGGAATCTATCCAAAGGACACAAAACACTAATTCAAAAGGAAACCTGCACTCCTGTGTTTATTGTAGCACTATTTACAATAGCCAAGGTATGGGAACAACACAAATGTTCCAAAATAGATGAATAGATCAAAAAGTCATGGTACATCTACACAATGGAATATTACTCAGGGATCAAAAAAGATAAACTCATGCTTATTTGCAGCAACATGGATGGAGCTAAAAAGGATTATGTAGCCAATATAAGTCAGAAGGAAAAAGATAATTATCACACAGTCTCACTTATATGTGGAATATGGAGAAAGCAAACAAAAAGTCAAGAAAAAGTCAAAACTAGCGAGCTGACCACAGATCTGAGGCATACAACAAAGGAGGGGAGATATTTTCCTACCATTGTCATTGTGCTATTTGCCGCACAAATTTCAACAAAACAGCTTTTCTGTTTTATCATCAGGACTGTAGAAAAGGTGGAGAGGGGAGGGATAAACATAAGGGAATATGGTAATGGTTCATGGGTGACATGGTGGTGAGAGAACAACAATTTAATAAAAGAAGTTGACTCCCAAAATGGAACAGAGATTGTTGGCATGTAAATTTAGAAATCAGAAATAAGAAAACCAAGTTTGAATAGATTTCTTGTGCCTTTATGGTCTTTCCCACCAAGGATTATTAGGACTAAACTTGGTAAAAACCTGTACATGAACCAAAGACTGAGTATGTCATTAAAAGTAGAGTAAATATATTTTAATGGTTATTTCCTAAGGCATCAACTAAAGTATTCAAAAGCGAAGTTAAACAGGTCACTGAGTCATGCAGTGGCAATTATTTTCAAATGATTTATAAGAAGCCATATGTCAGAAATAAGAAATTGCTAAAATATTGGACATCATGTCCAATATTTTCTATCATGTAGATAGAATTTTTGCAAACCTGAAATTTCCTCCATAAGTGGGTTTCTAGATACATTTTGATATTAAGAACACTCTCTTGATGGTTTTACAGAGAGCTTCACTGTGGCTCAGAAAGAACTGAGTTCTAATCCTGACTCAATCATTAATCTTTCAAACTGCCAAAGTTTCTGAACTTCAGTCCCTAGTTCTCAATGCCCTTATTTACGAAATTATATGATTACTAGGGGAATGAATGGGGAAAAGAGTAATGCTAACTCTCAAAAGAACAATGAAATCATAGTTTCAATGTTTCTAAGTGACTGTGGCTGGAAATGGGAGGGAAAATTAGTTTCTGATTGCTGCTATAACAAATTACCATCTCACACTGAGTGGCTCAAACAATACAAATTTATTAGTTTATAGTTCTGGAGGTCAGAAGTCAAACATCAAGGAATTGGCAGGGCTATGCTTCTTCTGAAGGCTTCACAGGAGCTTGCCTTTCTTTTTTCCAGCTTTTAGAAGCCATCTGCATTCCTTAGCTCACAGCCCTGTCCTCTATCTTCAAAGTATGGCACTCCAACATCTGGTTCCATCAAACTATCTCCTTTTATCTGCTTCTTATGTCCTGTTTCCCTCTTATAAGGATTCTGTGGATACATGGGACCCACTTGGATAATCTAGACTCTTCTCCACATTCTCAGAATCCTTAATTTGGGCCTCCCTGGTGGCGCAACAGATTAAGTCGCAGCACTATGAAGCTATTTGCAGCCAATACAGCATGAGTATGATCCCCGACCAGGGAGCTTCCCACCTGCAGCAGCAGACCTCTCCTGTGTCGCCTGTAGCTCCCCTCAGCAGTGTACTTCAGTAGATCTGTCTGCTCCCCACTCTATCTCTGGCGAATCCTCTCCCCCACTCCCCCCAATACCTCTGGCCTACAGCCCAGCTTGTATGCATAAATAAATAAATTTTTTAAAGAAAGAATCCTTACTTTAATCACATCTGTGAAGTTCTTTGCCATGTAGAATATCATATCCAAATGTTTCAAGGATTAGACATGAATAATGGAGGACCATTATTCAGATTACCAGAAGGAGGGGGATCTAATTGTAGGCAAATCACAAATATTTAGTCAGTTCCTTTAGGTTCAGTCTTTTCAGACTTTATGATTAGGTGCTCAGAGGTCTTGTCCTCTTCAGTTAGTGTTTGGTGAGAGGGGGTAGTATCTCCATTGTTACGGTGACATGGAAGACGGAGAACACAGATCAAATGGTATCCTAAGGATCCTGCTGCAAAGTGCCTGCTGCTTGGTCTGTGGACCAGCGAGGCTGGCTAGACTCAGCTGTTGGACACTGCATGGGCACCTGCTGCTGACATGCATGGCCGGTGGTCAAGGGCTTGCAGTCACACACTGACTCCCCAGTGGTGCTCCAGCCAGCTCTGGGTCTCATGCTTTACTCAGACCTGGTCTATGTCCACTGCCTCTTAACTTAGCTGCTTTCCGAGCCTTCCCTTGAAGGAACTCAAGGACTTCTGGCTCCTTCTACCACCACACAGGGGCTAAGAAAGGATTGTGACTAACTCTGAGGCCTCCTACCACCTGTCCTCACCATTTTATCTTCTTATGTTGCTGAGCACTCCTTCCAAGTTGGCATGAGGTTACTGCAAAAAGCAGTCTCAACCAAGAATCCTAAGCAGGAAGCAAGACGAAACTTGTCTCGGCCTTTGGCATTTCCATCAGCCAAAACAAATCCTTCTCTCTTTTACCTGTACTTTTCTCTACATGTTTAATTTTGGCCATCAATTCTCAGTTCTCTAAGTACATGCCTCTCCATCCATCAAGAGATGAAATCTATTTCCTTTCCCCTAGAATCTGAAGTTTGGATTGACTCTTGTGACTTTGATCAATAGGCTATGGTAGAAGTCATGTTCTGGGACCTGTGTGCCTGGCCTTAAGAAGTCTAGAAAATTATGCTTTCTCTCCCTTGGAAGTCAGTTACAAGAGAAAGTTCGACTACCCAGACACCACATGTTATGAGAAGTACTAAGGTAGCAGACTGTGGGAGAGCACTTCTTGAGCCTTCCAGGCCAGACTGGACACCAGCTGAATCCAATGGCCTGCCAACACCACATGGAATAGAACTGCCCAGCTGAGTTAGTCAACTCAGAGAGACTTGAGATATAATAAATTATTGTTATTTGACACCACTGTGTTGGAGTGGTTTCTTACACAGGAATAGGTAACAAAAGTAGTCAAAACAAAATCAAACTATAAATCTATGAACATGTTTCCCAAAAGATGTGATCACAGTAACACAGTCATAAGACAAGTAAAATCACAAAAATGTGGTAAGCAGCCATTTCAGCAGAATGCACACTCCTTTGCAAGAGTTTTGTTGTGCTTTATTTTTTAACTAAATGCATTCACTCATTTAATTCATCTGTAGCCAAAGAACCACTTACACTACTTATTTTCTTCCCCAATTAGCATGCAGGGATTTCCCTGCATTTAAGAGAATGTGATATGCAAAGTCAGTGGGCCACTGTCTTGCATAACAAACCAAAGTCTTTTAACATCAGTGAGAAAATTCCTCAAGAATGCAGAGGACATAATGCCAATTGTGAAGTGTGAAATTCCAGGGTATTAACCCTTTGAGAGAAGCTGTCCAGTTTCATTTGGAGTTGATCAAAAGGACATTGAAACTAGATTGGAAAATTATTCACCATTCTCCACTGCCTACTTAAAAAAAAAAAAATTGTAATAGGAACTTGATCCTTTAAGATCTCCCAATTGGTCTGCAGTTTAGCAACCAGGTTTTAAGTCATGGAAGATCACTATCATTTAAGGACAATGTCAAGTAAGTGATAATTCAAAGGAAAAATAACACTCAATAGCTATCATGAGGCCTTAACATTTAACTTAGGAAATGTGTTAAAACTGACTGCAAAGTCATGCCCAAATAATCTATAAAAACAAGACCAATTTGTTTAGAAAACTGTTAGAAGTGAGCAAAATGAGGAAGTAACTCAAGGCATGAAGGTGGGATCTACCTGTCCTATTTGTATATTAAATGTGAAGTTACATATGAGGAATACACAAAAGACAAAGCTTGCCAGGTCTCTAAAGTCCCATCAGGAATCAAGGACATTTATATCTTAAAATCACCCACACAAGCAAGTTTAGGATGAACGAAAAGCCAGCAACATACCCTTCAACTTTTAGTCACCATGATTAATCTACTCTAACAGTATTCCATAGCATTCATTAGCCAGGAATATAACCTCCCTGTTTCGAACTCAAAGTCATCTACACAATAGAGTTCATTGGAGCTTCACAAACTATTGTGAAGTCAAAGGGTCCTGGATTTAAATTTCAGTTACAGTGCTTGTTAGCATTCACCAAGCATGTTGCCTAAGGCAAATGACTTCTTAGCCTGTATTTCCTCATCTGTAATATACAAATGGTACCCATAGTGACCTCACAGGGTTGTGTGAAGATCAACTATGATTTTGTATGAAAAAAAGAGAAGTTTAACTGTAAGTCAGGCACAGATTCAATTAGCACTAGCTATCATTAAAATTATTAATTTTTGTTCTCTTTCCCTGTAGTATTAGCATTCTCTCTTTGTCCCTTGATCATTGCTCACTAAAGTAATAACCCAAAATTTAAAAGAGAAAAGATTTATAAGTTTAAAAAGTAGCTCAAGTACTCTACCTATGTTAAACCCAACAAGACGATGACTGAAGAGAAACACGAACTGAGAAGAAAACAGATACACATCATAATTAAATATTTGTTAAGTCCATTGTCGCTGTGACTCCAAAAGAATTTGAAGTCTTTTTTTTTTTTGACAAGTCAATGGAAAACCAACCAGCTAGATGTCTTTCACCCCCTTAATTTATCCCCATGAGATAAAATGCGATGAAATCCTTTGAAAACCAGTATGTACTGTGCCAGTAAGGAATATTTATTGGGTGCTGATTACATGGCAGACACTACTGACATTTTATATAACCCATATATTAACTCTCACAACAACCCTTTGAAATAGTTCCTATGTTACTCATTTTACTGAAAAGGAAACTGGGACTTGAAGAGATTAAACAACTTGCCCTAGGTACAGGTAACAAGAAGCCAGCTAAGACTTCAATACATCAATAGTCAATAGAGCCCTGAATGTCTGCTCTTGCTACCTCTTCCTAGAGGTGTCAGTAGTTCTCAAGGCTTAACAACCTTCCTCTGAATTTTGCAGAGATAAACAGGAAATGGATTACATAATCGTTTTTCATTTCATGTCTAGACTCTAGGAAGCAACCCATAACCTACTAGGAAGCCAACAAGAAGCATAGCACCGCGAACCCAGCACTGAAAATGCCTCCGAGGAAGATGGAGAAATAACAATCTGGACATTCAGTTGCAGTTTAGAAGGTCAGAACTAAATTCAGATAGATGTGTGATATTTTAAATGATAGATTTGCTTGTGTATTGTGCAAAATTACTACACTTTCAGTTATGAAGCCACATAATGCTGGTTTCTTTCCAATCGCAGCACTGAAGGACACACAAGAGGGGAAAAAAAGAAAACCAATTGACTTTCAGTGGAATTTTGTCAAAGTATTCAGTCAGCCATGTAATAGAGAGGTTATTCTCCTAAGGCACATTCAAGTTTTAGACTGCTAAAGCATGACAAAAACTGTGTGTTTCATATATAAAGATTCAAAGGAGAACCAAAAAATTATGTAATCTTAAGTAAGGCCAATTTTTTTCTTAACAAGATTTCATTTCAAAAGACTACTTCATAGCTATTTGTAACTTTTAGAAAATAATATATTAAAATTGGAGAAATGGGAGAATAAAGGAGCCATTCCCACTTTTAATACACAGATTATTTTTGAACCAACTTAGCTTCATCATTATATTCTTGAAATTTGTATATAAAGCTGTTTCCCAAAAAGTTAACTTCTCTAGAACTGGGGCACACTCCAATCACTTTTATGTTCCTAGCACCCATTATGGTATCTGGCTTATGTAAAGTGTGTTGGAAGCATTTAGAGCTGTTCACAAAATATTTCTGATTCTCCTCTCTTCAAGAACATGATAAGACTGTTTCCCTGTCCACTAGAAATTGCTTTGACTTGACTTTCATTGATGAGCCAATGAAATGTGTGTGGGTGGAGGTAATATTACTTCTAGGCTAAATCCCACAAGACATGGGGCATGACTGACCACGTTTCTTTCCCTTCACCAAGGTAACTGGCAACACAGCATAGCTATAAGGAAAACATTGTTGTTTAAAACAACTGGGTTGTAAGTGTTATTCGTTACTGCAGCATAACATAGCACAGGCTGACCAATTTAAAAAGAATTCTGAAAGCAACTTGAACAAGGAAAAATCAATAAAAGAACTCATGGTCCTTTTTTCCTAATTCTTCACAAGTTCAAATCTGGGAACACTGCTTACTACAGTCTGAAACATAAATATAACCAAATTGAATATTTGTTTGAATAGAACATCATGCTGCCAAATGCCACTGTTGTTCCCATCACCTCTCAAAGATACTAAAGTGTGTAGAGAACAGTCTGTTCGCCTACCTTAGGCTAGAATAATAGCCTAAGGTTTGGTTCCTCAGAAATAAGCACCCTTTACTCAAAGGCTAAACACAGTCGATTTATATTCAAGTAACTCATGGGTCAGAGCACTAAAAGCAGAATAATAAATGCTGCTTTGTAGAACTGGAATACTTAAAGGGCCCAAGGGGAAAAGGAGAACAATAAAGCAACACCTCCCCCAAAAGATACACATAAGAAAATGTACACAGATGGACTGTAATATCAAAAATATGCTATCAAGTTAGGCAGGAAGAATTCAGCACAGCCACTTAAACACGCTCCCTTTTCTGGAACTCATTTGGAGTATTTGCACCTGCTATTTATGTCTTGGGCATGCCATTTTCTTCTTTCCCAAGCAGAGAGATTTCAAATAACATGGCCCTTCCACATGCAACTTAGAAAAGGAAAAGGTCAAAAATTAGGAAATGGAACCAAATGCTTAATAGGAGCAAGGAAGAACAAGTGTAAGAGACCCCTGAGATATTCAAGGCAGCAGTGAGCAACTCAACTCCATGCCTGCCCTTCTGGGTCTTGTTCTCAACTCTATTCTCATTCACCTGCAGGAAGTGACTTAGGTACCAGGTATATGCTCTATCATCATTTTTATCCTCTCTGAAACCTAAGTCTAGCTTCTGCATCTAGCATACCACTCAAAATGGAAGCCCGATACATGGATTTCTGGAGTGAAATAAACCTTAAAAACATGTCTAGCCAGCGAATTGTCACATTTTACAAATGGGGAGATTAAAGGACTTACATATAATCTGGTTAGGGGTCACTTAAAATCTCCAAATAACCACCGATTGTCTACCATTTATCCTAAAGTATTAGTTTTCTCTACCATTTTTATCCCCACTGATTATCTCTCCCCATTTCAAACCACCAACCCCCACTCCTTGGCTTCCTCCACATTAATATTTCCTGGCATTTTCCCCCTGGAGTTCTTTTTAATTTATTCAACCAATACTTACGTAGCTGTTACTATGTATCAGGCACTGTTCTGAATGATTTAGAAATAGTAACTTATTTAATCACCATGATATGGTATTATTATTTTTTTATCATTTTCCCCATTATACCGCAGTTAGTGACTCGCACACAGTCCACTGCTAACAAGAGGAAGAGCCAGAATTCTAAACCAAGTAGACTAGTCTCAGCTCTCTGTTCTTTGCCCTCACCCCATGCTCTCTCTCCAGGGCTGTATCCCCTTTTCCCAAAGGTTGGTAAGTCAACAATCCCTCTGCCCTCAAGAGGTCCCTTTGAGAATCTGGATTCTAGAGCAATCTAGCCATTGGGCTGTTAAGACCACCCAAGGAAAACTGCTTATTTATTCCCCAGCACACATTTCAGAGATTTCTTTTTTACAACTGCTAAACACATGGAAAGGAAAAGAAACCAGTAAACTTTTTTTTTTTTTTTTTTTGGTCTAAATGGACTCACCATTTGGTAGGTAAACAAGGTGAGGAAACAGAAGTAAGCCCGGAGGACTAGACAATGTGGTATGAGTTAAAGCTAAAGCAAAACTTATACTGGATTCAGCAGGAATGATTGATTGAAACTTAACTGGAGAATTCATTTGTTTGTATAATCTAAAGAAGGAAGAAGTCCTGTTTGGGTAAGATAACCTTAAGCCTGGCTTCTGTTTTATTTTTGTTATGTATTTTTGTAATTTAGGGGTTGTATGAGCAGGAGTGCAAAGGTCTTCTGGCAAATGCTCCTTTGCTAAAATTCAGAAAAACAAACAATCAACATTGATGTTTTGGAACAACCCACAGCTGCCCTGCTTTAAACATTTTAACTTCCACTTATTTAAGGAAATGAGCACACAAAGGTTTCCAGAATTGCGTCTGATCCAGTGGCGGTCATGCACGGGACCAAGTGATTTCTTGCATAAGACAGGGAGAGGGCAGTGGTGTAGGGAGGAGGAAATGGCCAAGCAGACCAACAAATACAAAACTTCCCACCCTTTTGACCCCCAGGCAGAAGGAAAACAAAATCCATCATCTGTGAGCATGGCAAAGGAAGCTTTACTCTGAAGACAAACTTTAAGGATACTTAGAACACAGGTGAGACAGCCTTCCTTGGAGTCAGAAAAAAATGAATAGCGCACGCAGGCAGACTCTAGACAATTCATGGCAGAAAGAAAGGGGAGACAGGTAGAGTGCTGGCAAGTCTCAGAAAATTCAAATGATCTCAAGCCATCAGTTTCAAAACATCTCTCTCTCCAAACGTTCCAAGAAATGCTCAGATATAAGATGACTTAGATCTCTGATGATCACATGGAATCAGTAGATACCAATGATCATTTGTTCACTGACTCACCCCGTGTGGGTTGTATGCTGCTTTCTGTGCCCAGGAGTAACCCAAGGCACCGGGGACAGGGACTAACATGCCACATCTTCATCTCCAGCCTTGGGGAATGGGAGTTAACTGGAATTTTACCGTAAACATCAAGCAGGTGTGCTTTTATGTGCCCAGTGTATAAATGAATGTATTTTTCCCCTACCTTACCTGTGGTGATTACTTAAGATGAAAAGAAAAGCAACATCAATTACTGAATAATGGTGAATTGTAAATATGAGATCTAGATCTTTCCACCAATTTCAACAAAGCTGAAGAAGTTTGTTTACAAAAATCTATCTCGCTGCACTCGGGAAAGGGTTGGCTCTTTCAAGGAATAATGTTTCCATGCCAACCCTAAATCTAAAGGGGAGAGTCCCTGATAGGAAATGACCATGCTGTGTTAAAAAAACAACTGCAATGCATATTGGATTCTTTAACTACAGCCTAGGAACAATCCACTCCAAAGTGTTCCTCAAATAATGTGCAGAGCACCAACAAAGGACTAAGGTATCTCAATTACTCTAAGCATGTAATATTTCTGAAGTCAAATTGCCAGAATACAGTTATGATTCATAAATTTCACTAAAGTCTCCTATGAAACATCTATACAGAATAAGTCTTATACTATTACAAAGAATATAGAAAATATTTCTTATATACATACCATAAAAAGAACTAAGATTCGCCTGGATTTTTATAGGGAGCTTTTCACTCTCTCAGATTTCATAGTTAGTCTGGCTTACAGAGTAACACTGTTCACATGCATATAAATGTTCCCCAAAACAGCAGCACCTCAGACATCCAGCTCTCAGCTGCCCAGCAACCCTCATTCTCCAAAACAGTCCTGAAACTAGAAGTTTAAGCATCTGCCTATGTGAACAGAATCCCAGGAAAGCCTCCAACTGCAGTGCAAGGAAGAAGCAACATGCTTGTCAGACCTCTGTTTTTGGAGATTGCCAACTGATTGTCCAAGCCAATGCCCACAGAGAACCAAAGCTTGGGGAAAAAATAAAAGTCTATATGGCTGGTTAAAGAGTAGTAGATAGCAAGGTAGCCATCAACAGAAATTAGATGGAGTGATAGGAAAGAAATGCCTTGAGAGTATTAAAATGTGAGGGGGGAGACCATCCCCAGGGAAAGAGGAATAAAGAAGAAAGAAAAGAGGCTGGAACCAATCATGGGATCACAGTGCTTTACAGACATGAAGCGTTAGAAGTTCTCTGTGTGTTAAAACAAGCAAACTGTTCTTTACAGTGTTTCAAGTTCAAAATCTTTTTAAATGTTCAGAAGAAAAAGATATGCTCTTCTTGATTTAAGAATCCATTTGTACCAGGCCAAACTCAAGTTACTCCAAGCAATAATCAATGTCATATTCTTCAAGCACTGATAAAGGAGGAGAGGGACTGAGAAATTTGATGACCAATTTTTATAATTGAAAGACAGAGCTAATCAGGATCTAACACAGACACCCAGAGGGAAGACCAAATAAGAAATTTCCTTTGATTTTCTCTTTGACAGTGGAGCATAAAAAAATACAGATTTCCTGCAGGAAACAGAAGACAAATGATATCGACAGCCACTATGTCTGACCCAGAAGAATCCAATTTTTCAAAAGCAGACTGGGGAAAAGCAGCAACACAGGAAGAAGTAGTTGCAAAGGGTTACTATGGTCCACAATCCCTTATCCACAAATTCAAAAGTCCCAAGAGCTCTAAAAGCCCCAAATAGGTTCTATGAACACTCACTATGTGACAAAACCTGACCTGAACCTGCTTGAAGCTACATACTGTTTTTATGTATCAAAAGTGAACATTCTAAGTTTCATTACAAAAAAAAGATCATGCTTGATTGTAAGTTGCTGTGACTGGAGATGTTATATAATATGTATTACATGCAACAGTGGACGAGCTTGTTTTTTTTCTTCACATCCTCACAAGACTTTCTTTTTCTTGACTTTTTGATAATAGCCATTCTAACTTTCATGAGATGAAATCTCACGGTGGTTCCGACTTGCATTTCCTTAATAAGTGGTATAGAATCTCTTTCCCTGTATGTATCTGTTGCAAAAGGTCTCAATTTTATATTTGCCTTGTATGTAAAATAACATTGGGAATAAAAATCACTATAGCTGCTGAAATTATTAACAGAGATATATGTTCATAGGGAGTAGAGGAGAGAAAGAGGAGGAGGAAGAAGAGAACGAGAGAAGAGAGGGAAGGGCTGGCACTATGAGCTAATCTTACCCTAATAATTAAGAGACTCAGAGCATCACTGAATCACTGGTGGGGAAAAAATAACACCTTGACAGGTCCTGCCAACCTGAAGCATCATCAGAAAAAGTAAGTACAGTAGGAAAAATATGAACTTCTGGAGTCAGAAGGAATTCAGCTTCAATCCTAGCCCCACCATTACAAATATATGGCCATGAGGATGAAACCTGAACTCTGATTCTTCACCTCCCTGGAGACAAAGAGGGTGAGCCCCACTTACCTCAGTAGACTGAGAACAGCACTTCACAAAACACTTTACTTTTTGCATTCACTGTACATGGTGCCAAGTGGTACACATGTTTAAACCTCACCAAAATCCAGCAACAAACACTATTAACCTTATTTTAGATAAGAAAAAACCGAAGCTGAGAGAAATTGGGTACCTATTGAAGGTCACAAAGTAGTTTGTTTTCCTTGCCCTTCCCAGCTAAGGCTACATTCTAAAAGAGAGGGGATACGGCTCACACTTTTTTTCCCTGGATGGAAGAATCATCTCCCCTCAAAAACAGATACCTGGGAAGATCTTTTTAATTCAGATGTCTGTGTAACAGTTTCCTAGCTTGTGTACTTCATGATGATGATGTCAACCTTGAAACAGCAACTTACATTCATCTCAACCAAGTTAAAATCATCTCCTGATGCTTAAATACCCTGAATGCAATCACCCACTTCCAACTTTGATGTTTGCAAAATCCACAGCCTTAAACTCAAAATATAAGTGAGATAAGTTGTCATGGAAGTTAGCAACAGATGTCACTACTGAAAACCCTAGATTAAGCCAGCTGTGTTACCAGCATCTGACTTTTTTACCTCTAATAGAAAAGCTTTAGGAGAGAGTACGGTGTCACCTTTTAAGTCTTTTGTTGCATCCACAGACAAATTAACTGATACTTTCAGTACTGAGTTGCTGATAAAAATCAGTGGCTTTGTAAAAGTTTTACTGAAGCAGGGAAGTGTCTGGGTTTAATATTCCCCATTCTGTAACTCGAGGTGGACAAATCCCATCTCCCTGAGTCCACAGGGTGCCTGAGGCCAGTGGGTAATTACCTCAAGTTGATGTGGGGACCACATTTGATGAGGTTCTAGGAGGATACACCTGCCCTGGCTAACTCCACTTCCTCCTTCCTGGAGAATGTTCTCCAGAATTCCCCAACTTACCCATTCTGCAGCCTCTCCCAGGAGACCACCAGCACAGCTGCTCACCTCACAGGCCCCTCCTCTCCCAGTTCAACACACTGATGTTTCTCAGGGCTCTGCCCCCTGGTCCTCATCCCAGACAACACACCTGAATTCAGTGCAAATCACTGTGTGCTCATCTGTAAAATTCATGTAAACAGCCTTTTGATGGTGGTGGTACATGTCGCTCCTAAAACTTTCTCTTCCCACTTCATAAAATTCAAAACTTTGCATTTGTTGATGGCAGGAGTCAAAATCGAAAGGCTTTTGCTTACATGATTATCCTTGGAAAGAAAAGTTATGACTCAAGTTAGTTCATAAATTCGCTGACTCTTCGTCATTTCTTCATATCACAGACAAGGTTTCTGGCCATATTTTATCAAGTCTTCGGCATATCTCCTCTGTGTTGAGGCTGCCAGGCTGACAGAGAAAGCCATCTGCTGAGACCACATAGGAATATCACCACTTGCATTTTAGTCCCAATTTGACTATTCACTAAATACTTTTTCTTTTAAAGCTGCCTTCTGCTCTGAGGGGGAAAAAAAGTGATTTTTTTCTTCTTTTTTTTTTTTTTTTACTGCTTGTCATCAAACAGATTTTTTATTTAAAAACAGTAATATTAACCTTAAACAGTTATTGAAAATGTGGTCCAATTGTTTAGGAAATTTCCGAAAAGCAGTTGAAGGTATACTTGAGAAATAGTAGAGTGCTGAGAAAAATCTACAACCTAATATCAGAAGCCAAAACACTCATTGTGATGCATGCATTTCTAGTTCAGCTTTTTAAGCATATTATTTTATAACTTTATATCATGGGAATGTCTTTGATTGTAATAGTGGAAATACCATTTTCAGTCTCACGCTTTTCACACTCACTATAAAACTGGGAACCAGATAGGAAAAGGCTGGTAGCATACCAAAAAATAATACAACAAAAGTAGCATCACAGAACATTTCAAAGTAATTACTCAGTAACTCAGTTTTCCCATATGTAAAGCAGAATTAACAGTATTACTAGTTCTGCTAGCATGCTATTTCAATATTGTCATCTCAAAGATCTTAATATACTACTCTGAGTTTATTTTTTAAAATAATAACCAATAACTTTCAACGTAAGAAAAAGAAATCAAGAGGTTCATGTTAGGTCCCAGTTGAGTAAATCTACTCACTGAAGCTAGCCAAGGGACCTCTTGTGTCTCTGACCTTCCCCAAAGAAAGTCCTGGTTCACATGCCAACACTATATTTAGGGATTATGTGTATTAGCTTAATCCTCAAAGCACTATGAAGGGATACTATGATCCTCACTTTATAACAAGGAACCAAGTCACACAGCTCTCAACCAAGTCAACCAGAGTCTCACAGCTCATGGTAGAACCTAAACTCAAGCCCCAGAGTCTAACATCAGAGTATCCGTAGCCCTTACAGACACCGCCGCACTACTGGACTATACTTTCCTGGGCTAACCTTAACAACCACCAAGATTGCTGTAAGGCCCAAAGATTCAGAGGCCTCTCTTGTGGCCTAGGGGTTAAGTCTCAGCACTACCACTTCGACAGCCCACCCCTACCACCTGAGTTCAATCCCTGGCCAGGGAGCTGACCCACATGGCACAGCAAACCTCTCCTGTTTCATCTGCTGCACCCCTCAGCAGTGTATTTCAATAGATTTGCCTGTTCTGCTCCCCACTCTCTCTCTCTTGTGAATCCTCTCACACGCACCCCACCTCTGTCCTCCACCCCAGTTCTTCTATGCAAAATAAATAGATAAATAAAATATTTAACAACAACAACAAAGACCCAAAGATTCAGGTCAAGATATATATGATACATAAATCTGAACATGAGTTATTTCTTGTTGTTTCTTCAGTGAGTCTTGAATGCAGCTTTAGAAATAAAGTCTACAACAAGTACAACTAGAAAACAAGATTCAAGTGTGCCCATGCAGAGTCAACTGTGCTTTCTCCAACATTCTTGCAATGAGAGGTCTCTCTCATCTTGGCAATCACAAGGTGACACCTGCTATCAAATCTTCCCAGGTCAAGGCCATCTTTTCCATGTTCTGCTCTGTAGAATTTGGGAATTCAGAGGATGACCTGCCAAGATTCAAACATATCTCAGGAGCCTCAGCCTGGGGCTGGCAAGTTGTTCCTGCCTTCAGGCCATTTTGCAACTCCCCTTCTCAGGGAAGAGGTATTCACTTAAGCAAACTAAGACGCGGTTCATATTGTGAAGCTCTATGTCCAATTTATCTGTCAAATAACCAAGTTCCTAGCCAACTCCTGTAAGAAGTTGGCAGATAATGGAACACAATGAATGGCTCTCAAGAGGCTGGGCTAGATTCTGGCATCATCTCTTTTGCTCCTACTCCCTAAGTCCAAGGCATGGCTCTTGTTGACCTTTCATTCTACCCTTACTGCCAACAGATTGTTACACAGATGATGTGATGACTACTTCAACAGAAATGCAAAATTGTGGAGATAAGGGAGAGGGGGACACTTTTTTAAAGGCCCTATTATGATTGTAAGTTAAGACTATTATGTGCCAAAGTACTAAGCCTCTATTAATGCCAACCAACCAACCCATGGGGTAGAA
Organism: Scalopus aquaticus; assembly: GCA_004024925.1. NCBI lineage: Eukaryota > Metazoa > Chordata > Mammalia > Eulipotyphla > Talpidae > Scalopus > Scalopus aquaticus. The sequence continues at coordinate 52,688 of PVIJ01008687.1, forward strand.
ATTATCTTATCCTCCTGCCCCACTTGTTGTCATTTACATATAAGAAAGTTGAAACTCCCAGTCTGTCAAGAGTCTCCTCTGAAATGTCTCATTATTCAGGACACTGCTGAGAGCTCTACTCCACAGAGCAACGGTCCTGGACCACCCAACTAAGGGAGCAAGTCCTCTCCCCGCTCTCTTCACCACCACCCCCAGCTCCCCTCTGTCACACTGTCTAGTTTAGTTTTATTCATGGTATTTGATATTATCTAAAATTCTTAATTAATGTATTAATTGTTTGTCCCCAATAGAACATCACTTTCTGGGAGCAAGGGTACTTATCTGTGTGGTTCAATTTTATGTCCTCAATGCCAATAACCTGTCAAAGAACAAACACTTAAGGGAGGGAGGCAGGGAGGAAAGAAGGGTGAAAGGAAGGAAGGGTGGGAGGGAACTCAGATGCCGCCACAATCTTCAGAAGGAAGAGTTTATTTTAGGCATTAGAGAGAAATTTGTGGCTTATAAATAATGTCAAATTTGAAGCACATTACTGAAGAAACTTGTGAGAGCTGTGAATCCAGAGATGAAATAAGCACTATGTGCTGCTAAAAGAAATTTTAGTGTAACTCTAGAATATTTTAGTGTGAAATGTTGATGACTTACAATTTCAGCACTATCCAACCTTGCAGATGCCTGTGCTTTACCACTGAACATTCCAACACTCTGTAGTCGAAGTCCATGTCTAGTCTCCAGCTGGATATTGCTTATTGCTTGCTCTTCACTGCTGTCTGTCCCCCAACACACAAAACACACACACACACAGTCAGTCCCTTCAAAAGCCTGAGTTAACATTGTGTCGTGGCCACAGCAGCATACTAAAACTGGAACTTGGCTGCCTGGCCATACACACTAGTCCTGGAATTCAGCAAACATCTGGACCAGTGAGTGTGAAAAAGTTCTACGGTAACAAAAGTTTCTGAGGCTACAATGAGAGTTGGAATCCCACAAGCAACAAGGTGCAGGTGTCAGGCCCAGGACACTCGCCAACCAGATGGCAGGAACTGCAGCCACATGGCCCTTAGGAGCCTGGCAAGCTCCCTGGCACATAAACACTCAGGGATGGACTCCGCAAGCAACCCTGGGCTTTTTATAGTCTGCACATGCACATGGGTGACCAGAAGATTCCTATGCCAGCTACTAAAAAACACTGCTCACCCCGGTTGAGAACCTTCTCATACCTGGTGAATGGACAAGGCAACACATTTAATTAAACTTTACAACTTGCATATAATCTAGGATAGAGTTGTTTGGTATATTAAATTTTTGAAACCTAGAGTTTGTTCCTTAATATAAGAGGAATTATCTAGCTAGAAAGTTCTAGTCACTGAGATTTCATACTATATGATTTATTGGCTACAACCTCACTCATTCTCACAAACACGGCAAATGAAAGTGAAATACAAGTGAATTGCTGAGATCCAGGAAACGAGAAATGGTAGGGACGGGGGTCTAGGAGGGAAGAAAACTTGGGTATGTTTTGTTTGGGATACAAAAACAAAAGTGTGTTTTGTTTAAAACTATCATTTATTGCTTTATTTTATTAACCATAAAATGATACATGCTCATTGTAAAAATAATTTTTTTCAAACCAAATAGAAAAATACCACGTAGAAATCAAAAGCTCCCCCATAAAAGCCTAGTGCCCAGAAATAACCACTGTTATTTTTTTGCTAAATAACCTATCAGAGTTATTTGTTCTACGCTTAATAAAAGTATATGACACTATATTGCTCTTCCAACTTGCTTTTTATCCATATCCAAAATGCTCTGGGCCTCTTTCCGTGCTAGTATATAGTTTTAGCTCATCTATAAGTTGAGGATAATGGCATCCAGGTTTATAGGGAGTAAAGAGTAAACGAGATACTTGTTAAATGTTTAGAACAGGGCCTGGCAGATAATACAAAATTTGATACTATTATCAGCTGCCCAGCATTATATTGTGTATATATGTAGCATTAGTATTTTTATTGAAGTATTGCTGACATATAACATTTTATTAGTTTCAGGTGTACAACATAATGGGTCCATCTTGGGAAGCGAACACAATAGGTCTAATTAACATCCATCACCATACAGAGTTAAGAAATTTTTCTTCTTATGATGAGAACTTTTAAGATCTGCTCTCTCAACAACTTTCAAATAGTAACATCAGTTATTTATTTAGGAAATGCCCTAGTGATAGAAGTTTCCAATTCTTGCTATTATAAACCATTCCACAATAAAGATTACAACTTAGGTTTAAATATTATTATTATTATGGTCAGTTTTTTATTATCTTTTATGGCTCAATGTTTTGAAATTTATAGAAAATAATCACATTTGTTTATCTGTGCTCACAGCAATGATTTGTAGGACACAAATCAGGTGTAATGCTCATTTGAGGGACAAGGAAATTGTGGGTTTAAAAGAATGAATAAATTGCTTGAGACCACCCAGCAAGTGAGACTGAAGTCATGCCTTGATTCTGGGCATGCGATCATTCGATAAATCTTTATTACATTTGTATTCAGCTCCAGGCTCTATGCCGGGCACTGGGGATATAAAGGCACATAAAATACCCTCAAACAACTCACAGCCTAGTGGATAGGCAACTTTTTTAAAAAAAATAACCACATGATATTCCAAGTGTAATAGTGGGCATGTATACAAGCAGCAACACCGGATATGTAGACAAAGGAAGCCATGGCTAACTGGAGCCACAAAGCATCAAAGAGCCAAAGAGGTCCCCAGAATATGTCCTCCAAAGCTGAAGACAGAATCATGGGCACGGGTGGGTTTCAGATTTCTGACTTCTAGCCCTATTCTTTTTCTCCTGCACCATGCACACATTTCATAAACTCAAAGAATACAGATCCTTATGCCAGCAAAAATATCATATATACTTGACTGCCACCAAATTTCTCTCCAAGGAGGGAAGAAGACAAGACAGGTTACACAAAGCTTTAAAAGCATTTCACTTTAGCGATATTTTAAAAATCAATATCAGATAACCTCTCAACAGTATACCTCTAGGACAACTTTCTGCATTCTCCACATCGCTTTGAAGAGAAGTAAAAGTATACATTCTTCAACATTAATATCAATAAGAACAACAGGCATTAATCTTCTGCATTTTCAAGAAGTACTACAAATTCAAGAGGTTAAGAGTGATAACTTTACTTATTTATGCCTAGCATTATCAGCAATTGCAATTAGCCTTTCTTGAGCATTCATAATAAGCCAGGCTTAAGCCTTTTTATGCATCATCTCAATTAATCATCATACCATCTCCATGGAACAGATATGATGCTATTGTTATTTAATAATATGTTCTAGTATTATATTATGATATCCCCGTTGAACAGATGGGGAAATGAGATTGAAAGAAATTAAACAACTACTAAATGGCAGGACCAAATCTCAAACTAACGTTTGATTCCAAAGCCCAAGTTTCTGGTCCATCTGTTATGTTTGCTTCCTATTTTATCAATAGCATTTTCTTTTTGGAGCACTGTGAGTGTAACATGCACACAATATTGTTTTAAAGCACTGAACTTTTGTTTCTTTATGTACTGTAAGATTCAAGTTCCTTTAAAGAACAAATATCTAAAACTCCATCATCATGACTGGTAAACACATATTTGAATTTGAAATTGGCAACCTTTATTGCACTTCATACTCCTAAAATTAGACAATCAGGACAAACAACTAACAAAGGCTTCTGCAATGATTACTCCACACAGCAACATAATTTTACATCAGGTTCCAGGTCCAACATAATTTACGTTCATAACTAAAATGGCAACCGCCTAGTATCTGTCACAGGGATTTATGGTCTCGTCTGTAGCCAAGTCTAAGCATATTAGCCTGGTGTGTCTAAACATCTGACTCTAATCATTACAGTGAGGATCAAGTCAGGCATTAGGGGCTTACATGTCTGTTTCACTGAGTGTGGGAAGTTGAGAGGAAAATTGTTTTTAAGGGGGGAAGTTGGAGTAATGTTTTTTTCTCAATTTAAGATCATCAGCTGTCAGTAGTATGTGAGTTGTCTCTTCCTCTCCATCTCCTTTCCTCCCGTTATGGATCCAACTGTGCCCTGCCAGGAAAGTCAGGCAGAAGACAGGAGAAGATTCTGTGGGATTCTGACAGCCATCGGAGGTTTTTGTATTATTCATTGTTCTATATCATTCACACACACCCTCTTCCTGCCTCCCCCATCCTGTTAATATGAATAGAAGATTTAGTTTTTTATTCACTCCCAAATATTTTGGGGAATGAGTTATAATAAATCTGTAATCTAATCTTTTGTCATATAAACAAAGAACTGAAGTTTAAACTAACTATATTTATTACCCTTTAATGATATTTCCCATTCTACCAGGAAGGAGGGAGGCAGAGCCCCCCACCCCTTGCCCTTGAGGTCTGCATCAAAACCCTGCACAAGCTCTCCCTGGTCTATGCATCCTCAGTAATCAATCCTCCTCCCCACCACTTCCTTTTTATAAACCACAGCAACCTCTGCTAGTCTTTTTTTTTTTTTAACCCATTTATCCTCCTCCTTCTTGAGGTAAGCTCCCCATTATGTGGAACTGATCTGAAGGTCAACCACTCCACAACAGAAATCACAACCATGCTAAATAAATGTTCACAGCCACAAGAATAAATAACAAATGGTGTAAGATATTAATATCTTGTTTCTCTTGGTGTTTACATTACATGTTTGCTGTCTTCCTAAAAGTCAAATTACAGAGGATATTTTCATGGCTTCGTAAGACTTCAAACCATTTGGCCAGATGATAATCGCCTGGAAGCTACAATACACAAAAGCTCTACTTTTCTTTTTTTAAACATATTAAGTCTACCTGTTCAGGAAATAAAAACATCCTTCATAAGATTTTGTCAAATAGCATTCATCAGAAAACAAATAATATCATCAGGAAAATTTAAACAACTTATGTATCAGTGTGTGTTAAAGAGAATGGAATTTCACATTTGCCAGATACTTCCATGGACATGATTCAATCTCGGAGGTGGCAGGTAAGCTTATCTCAAGAAACCTTTCATGTTCCATGTGAGGGTCTCCGCCCTTGTGGCCCAGGCTCACTAACTTAAAATTGGTAGCCCAGAGCTGTGCTGCAGCTGTTTGTTTAATCCAGAGTCAATTATACCACATTGTCCCCCCAATATGAAACCTGCTCTTTCAATTCTTCTTAACATACTGGATCCTTCTTCCATCGTTTGGTCAGAAAAGAAAGGTCAAGCATGCTCGAAGCCAAGACATGCTTCAACCCTGGCTCTGTCCTCACACCCGCGTAGACTCTTGATTAATTTATTTAACTTCTCAAAGGCTCATTTCTCCACCTGTATCACACTATTGTAATATATGATGATGCTAGGATATAATATAAAAAACATTCTCCTCATCCTGTCTTTCTCATACACATTCATATAGATTTAAACTGACACAAATACCATTCTCTTGTTTTTTAAATACTGCCCTAACTATTAATACATTAGAGTTTCCCACTTTACCTCTATTTCCCCCTACAACTATAAAACCGCAAGTCATTAAGTATGCTTAGGTAACCTCTAGGAGATAAGGGGATTAGCTAAGTCTTCAAACCTGAAAAGGGGAGGAAAAATTTGACTTGAGATACACAATTCAGTACCTGGAACAACAGCTGTTGGGTATCTTCAGTACATAATTATATTTCATTTATTAATATCCTTTAATTTTCGATTGGACTCTTTCTTAGACACAATTAAAAATATATGGCTGCATGAGAAAATCAAGCTTCATATGAAATCTCTGGCTTGTACCCAATAAATAGCTGCTCCACTGCGCCGAGTCCAGCATGTAACTTTGAAGAGAGCTGGAGATCACAGTCTCCCAGTGGAAGAGGAAAACATTTTTTAGAATAATTTAATTTTAATTGGATATAGCTATTAACTTCTGGTGATGGAATTGTGTGTGTGTCTTAATGCCCATTCCCTGGATCTGCTTTAAACAGGCATTTTCAGTCTGTGCCAGGGCTATTGTTTCTTTCGGAACTGAGCTCATTGGCAGGTGGTAGACCACAAGTGGTGGTGACAGTGTCAGCCAGGCAATAAATCTCCTGTGGCCAAACAAGGGAGAGAGGAAAAAGTGAGGTTTGAAGTTCTCTTAAGACCTTAAAGGAACTTGCTGAGAAAATGCAAAACAGTAATAACACTGAATCTTGTCTTTTCATTAGCTTCTTAAAGAAAGAAGTTCAGATATTAATATTAGGAAATCACAAACAATATTTTTATAACTTAGTCCAACACAGCTGACTTCTTTTGTCACCAAATATCTTACTTCATATATTCCAAGATTATTTAAGCAAGGGGTCATAGGTTTCACCAGACAATCAAAGAGGCCCAGGCACAGAACAGATCAGGGCCCTTGGCTATAAGAGGCTTCCCACCAAGAAGATTTCTGATTACACTGGTCAACAATGAGATCATTACTGACTTAAAAAGGCCCTAATCTATAGTATCTTGGTGTGAACATGAATATAACCCTGAAAACATTTTATTAGCTCTCGTTTTGAAGATTATTTCATATAATTCATTTTATGTGTTTTACCACGTAAATTTATCCAGTAGGACTGCAACAACATCCTAAATCAGCCTGGAATGATGTAATATTGCATCGCGTTGCAAAATACCGTCATGCACACATCATCCAAAGTTGACTGCATCATTTTCTGATGCAATGCAATACTACTGCCAGGCAGCTGCTGAAGTAAGCTGATGTCAGCAGCGTATTATATAAAGCCCTGACAGAAAGATTGAGCATTGAAAATATTTCAGACTTTGTGCGAGACAGTTTAAGCTACTGTTCCATACAACTGTTATTATTTGATCCATTTAGGCACAATACAGAATAGTAATGTCTTGAAAGTGTGTTAATAGCGTGGACAATTTCTGCTCTATTTGTGGGGAAGTGACATTTGCCAAGCAGAAGAAAAGTATCACTTCTCAAGTGAAGAAGGCTTATCACCTTGACTTCACAAGGTTGGTGACCAAGACAAGCCTTGGGCCCCGCATATATGCTGTGCTCCATGGACAACACAGCTTTCACAGTGGTTAAATGGCAAAAGACCATCAACATCGTTTGCAGTCTCCATGTGGGGACAGCCAAGCAACCACATAAAAGACTGTTACTTCTGCTTGGTTCCTCCTCTTTCTGGCGGAATAATGAAGTAAAAGAAGTCGAGAATAGTCTACCCAAACATTCCGTCTGCATTGAGACCAGTTCCACATGGCAAGGGACTTCCTATTCCAGAACCTCCAGCAGAATATTCTCTTGATGCATCTGATGAGAACAAGGGTAAGCCGACCTGTTCTCCTGTTCCATCAGCATGAAGTGATCCAGACTTTCAGTGTGGTGCATCATCAACCCCACACAGACTAACACAGGAAGAACTAAATGACCTGGTTCGTGATTTGGACCTACCCAAGAACAAGGTAGAATTGCTAGGATCAAGACTCCAACAATGGAATCTTCTAGAAAAAGATGTCAAAATTACTTTATATTGAAAGTGCCACCAGCAGTTGGAGCCTTTCTTCAGAAAGGAAAGTACTCTGGTATTCTGTTCCGATATTGAGGGCCTCATGAATGCCTTAGAAATCACTCATGACTCACAAGAATGGACTATTTCTAGACTCTTCAAAAATGAGTCATAAGGCTGTGTTTTTGCACAATGGAAACCGTCTTCCATCTGTTCTATTCCTGAACAGCTGTACAAGAGACAAGCGAAGAAATCTAAGAAGTAGTCTGTGACTTGATTTTTCACAGGTATTAACCGTAGGCCTATTACTATTGGCATGCATTTCGTGATGTAAACATCAATTGATTTCAGATTACAAAAAAAAAATAGAGCCAAAATTAGAATTTGACTGTCATATTCATGTTGAGCACATACAAATTGATAGGAAATGACTAATTTTATTTCAGTAACATGACTTTTGTAAAAACTTGTTGACCAGTGTTAGTGGTAGACGGTGACTGGCATTTGGTGGTAGGTGTGGAATGACAAACACAGGTGCTAAGGTGAGAAACTGTATACTTGAAACCTATACAGTATGTGAACTAATGTCACCTCAGTAAAAAGTAGGGGAAAGGCTGGGGGGAAAAGAAAGTTCTGATAAAGTAGAGGGAACTGAATTATAGTCTTTAAAGTGCCTGTGTTCCACCAAGGAAGTAATAGTAATTCTTTCAAGTTTTGCAACGAGTAAGGAGAAAAAACAGAGAAACTGTTTCACTAATGCAGCAACGAGCCAAGGCCAGATGATGGGCTAATTAACCAATTATGTAGAACTAGCACATGACTACCCAGGCCTATCTCAGGACCAAATTCTTCTTGCTGAATCCCAAGGAAGAGGGAGGAGACTGTTGGTAGTGATTGACAACACGGGAGAAGAGAGCTGTTTTGCAGGGAATACAAGGAGTTCTATTCACATTTGATTGAAGAGCACCCAAGCAGAGCTATCACATCCAGGTCAAGATGTAAAGTGGTTTGAGGGCAGATTCTTCAGAGAAAGGTAATGAAGGACCATTGATAAAAACAACAGTAATGGGGACAGGAAGAAATCATTCTTTCCTACAGCACCAATAACACAGGCCCTAATGGAAGAGAAGTAAAATGAGATGAGTGCAAATCTTCATGGGACCGAAAGAAGCTATACTGAAGAATGTGAAAACTAAATTAACCAAGAGAAGAAAGCAGAATCAATTATTGTGAAAGATGGAATCTATAGGGATAGGAATCATGAACACAGCCTCCTGGGAAAGTATACAGGTATCAATTGAATCACCACCTCTCTTGTCTCTGGAAGGCAATACAACGAAAATGCATTCATCCTCTGGGGCTACTCTGCTAAAATCAGACCTGGCATTTTTCTTTTCCTTTGCTTCCATTCAGAATCTGAGGGTTTTTTTAGGGTTTACTTGGGTAGCATAAGATACAAAGTCCTTTTATAACTCCATTTTCAGGAATTTTCAACACAATACTCTTTCCCAGCTATTCTGAGGCAGATAAAGAATAAAGGAGTAACTTTTCAGTTTTTAAAGAAGTTAAATCAAAATGATTACCCTGGAGGAAAGTCTTTAATTGAAAGGAGCAAAAGAAAATGAATAAATTGCTATTACTCAACTCAGTCTACTTATAACACAAAAACTAATTTAACATTAGCCCTTTTGCTTGGAATGAGTAAACAGGGTAATTTTCACATTGTTCTAAATTTCACTGCAGCTGTAAAGTCTGGCAACATTATTTGAGTAAGAAAGCCAAGAGTGGACTTCCAAGAGATTGATACAGTATTACTGTATTTTTACATTATTTTCAGGAAATACCCATACATTAATCTCAACACAATTTCTGAATAAAGACCCGACTAACTTACAGCTATCAAATCATCACCTTTCCCCATTTAGATATAAATGATAGCTTTTTAATTATAGCAAGTCCAGATTCTTAAAAGACTAAACAAATCTGTCAATATTTCCCCAATATTAATTATTACTAGTTACCATGAGACACATTTTCTGATTCACTCAAGTATATATCATTCAAATTTGAGATGTCATCATGGAAATAGTCTACTGGCTACATTAATCCACCTGATAATCCAGGCCAGAAGAGCCCCAAGGAATGTCTCTTGTTGAGTATTTCCCAGTGAACTGATTTCAGTTGCTTATAAATAATAATGAGTTGAACATAATTGCTTACAAATAATAATTTTTACTTCAGCATGAAAAATAAATCAAGTCACACTTCGAGAATAAAAAGTCATATCACGGAATTTCAAGTCCTGTTCCAAGCTTATGTAACAGAAAATCCTCAGTGAAAACAAGCACACTTGCCCACACTGACCTCCATACAATGTTTGAACTGACTAAGTCATGGCTAATAAATTTCTTTGAATGCTTTAAATCTGGATACAGAATAAGACAAATTCTTCCGGGCCATTGGCTCCTGCAGTCAAAGTGAAAAGCCTTAATTTCAAGACCAAATTGCCGATCATCTTTCCTATGTATCAGAAATACCAGCATCAATTTAAGTCTATAAGATTCCAAGGCAATAGATTTTGGAGCTGATAACTGTCTCATCCTGGAAGCTTACCCTACAAGCAAACTTCCAAAAGTTCAAACCTTCACAGATGTTTTAAGAAATGGCTAAAAAACCTAAAGATGTTATTTCAGGAAGAAGCAACACTTATTGATCCAACTACTCTTTTTTATTCCATAGAGTCACACAATACACAGCCCTACTTTGTTCTTATTGCTTATCTGTTCCTCACTTTTGCTCAGGGCAAATAGATATGATACAGTTGTCTGCAGGAGGAAGTCTGAAAAGCTGACATTTCTAAGCTTAAGAACACGCATATTTTGCAGACCAGCTGAGAGACTCTGGCTTGAGAATTTGGCTAAGTTTCTTGACTCTTCTTAAGTCTCAATTTCCTCACTTCTGAAATCAGATAATGACACGTGCAGGGCCACTTGTTGTAAGCACACTAAAATGCACATTGGTGTCATGTCATATTTGCATTAAGTTGGAGAAATCCAACTATACGGACTCCACGAAGGGAGTTCTCGTGAGAATTTCATAAGATGGGTGATTTGCTGTACTGAGTGGAATGCCAACATGAAGATGTCACCTCTCCAAACAACTGACCTCTCAATGCAAATAATCAGTTCATTCAACAAATATGTACTATTTCTCCCAGGCCCTGGGATGTAGCAGTGTCCTTGGAGCTCATATTCAAAAGTTCAACTAAAGAAGAGTGGACAATTAGTTATTTTAAGAACCACTTTTACTTAGTGACCAACTGGAATATCCAGAGCACTTGTAGCCTAGACTGAATCACAAGAACCTGAAGAACCTGGGAAAGTAGCAGCAGTTGGCTCATGGTCTCAAGTTTTCAAATATTAAAGTTCAGACCTGGGCTATTTGGTTTTAACTTGCTTTGTTTTGCCTCTTAGCCTCACACCTTCTCAGAGGACAATGACAGGCTTAGTGACAACAGTCACTCTACTCACCCACCAAGGACTCTCCCCACATAGAAGGTGAAGAGGAAGGAAAGCAACTATGTGGAATTTGAACTCATAAGGGAGTTTCTTTCTTCTACCTAAACCCCAAGGACCAACACAAAGTCTCTGTGAGAAAGCTAGAGGGGCCATTCTCGTGAAAGTGGGGCTGTTCTCCATGGCAGGAGCCCAAAGCCCTGAGGCACATGGACCTAAACTGATATATACGACCCGTAGAACAACACCTCAGAAAACCCTCAGTGACAGGCAGCTCTACTGGAAGCATGGAGACCACCCATGCCCAGACCCTCAAACTGCCAAGAAAGCCTGTGGCTTGTGAAGAAATGTCACAACTCTTAGTCAAATTTCCTGAAGCACAGCAATTCTGGAAGAGTCTCTTCATGGATATGACTCATAATGAATATATATCCCACCTCAGTTCACTTGAATAAGTATTATTTCCATATGCACCAAAGGAAGGTGTGATTACCAGATATTCTGTTAGGACTTTTTAAAGGACAAAAATCTCCTTAGTGTCTTTAGAACATGACCCTATAATCCCCTGTTGGACTCTTTTAGGACAAGGGGTCGAGGACCCAAGTCACAAAACAAAATCCTTGATATTTCAATAATTGTTTCTCAGTAGTATCCAAACCTTTGACTTTCCAAATAAGTGGGAAATCAACTAATGTTAAATGTCATCATTCCCTCCTTACAGAGGGAGAGGACAGGATAGCTGCAGTATCTTGTCCTGGAAACACAAGTCCCGCCTTCCCGCTCACTGTGAAAAGGCTTCCTGGGCTTCATCAGCCTTCCAGGTATAATGAAGTAGAAGTCAGGCTTCTGATAACATCATACAGCTGCTATTGCTAATTTACTGAACAAAAAAGAAAGTAAGCTACATAAGCTAAAAGAGCTACCATAAGACCCACCCAAATTCTTAAAGGTGACTTTTTATAAACTATAACTCAAGTAATATTTTTTGCCCAGAGTCAGAACAGGCCTATAAAGTAGCTTTAAAAATGTCAGTTAATTATGTTTCTTCAAGGCAGAAACACTATGTTTTGTCTCAGAAGAATTTACTTCAACCACTCTCCTGAAAGGGAGATACTAAAGTTACTAAGAAGAAAGTACAAGTGATTGATGAGGTTTCATTACATTGGTTAAGTTTTTGCTCTTTCTCTGCTTTTTTTTTTTTTCATTTCAGAAACATTCATTTTATAGGGCAAAATGAAACAAAGTGCTCTCTTGAGGCAAGTCAAGACAAGCTAAATAGGCTAGAACATTCCATTCAGAAAACCATCAATGTAATTTCTCTTCTCCCATCTCTCCCCAGACTTAGTTCTATGGCTACTTTCTTTTTTTTTTAATATATATTTTTATTGTTATTTATATCTTTTACATTTTGTATTCGCCTTGGGTAACCCACCACGAATTCACCCGTGATCCATCTCCGTCGTCCCTTGTGTTCTTTTCTACTCAATTTTGTGCCCTTATCTTCCTCCTCCTCCCCGCGACCCCCCCACCAAGCGTCTCTCTCCTATTTGGTTTCCCTATAGTCCTGTTATAAGTGAAACCATACGATATTTTTCTCTTTCTTTCTGGCTTGTTTTGCTGAGTATGATCCCCTCTAATTCCATCCATGTCGCTGCAAATTGCATGTGTTTATCTTCTTTGAATGCTGAATAGTATTCCATTGTGTATAAGAAATGCAAATGGCCAACAGATACATGAAAAAATGCTCAACATCACTTATAATCAAGGAAACGCAAATTAAAACCACTATGAGATACCACCTCACACCTGTGAGGATGGCACACATTAAAAATGATGGCACAGGCAACAACAAATGCTGGAAAGGATGTGGAGAAAAAGGAACTCTTCTACACTGCTGGTGGGAATGTGAACTGGTCCAACCAATATGGAAAGCTGTATGGTGATTCCTCAAACTGCTCAACATGGAGCTTCCATACGACCCAGCAATACCACTTTTGGGAATTTACCCAAAGGACACAAAAACACTAATCCGAAAGGATACATGCACCCGTATGTTCATTGCGTCACTGTTCACAGTAGCAAAGGTATGGAAGCAACCCAGATGTCCAAAAATAGATGATTGGATCAAGAAGATGTGATACATATACACAATGGAAGACCAGTCAGCATTCAAAGAAGATAAACACATGCAATTTGCAGCGACATGGATGGAATTAGAGGGGATCATACTCAGTGAAATAAGCCAGAAAGAAAGAGAAAAATATCGAATGGTTTCACTTATAACAGGACTATAAGGAAACCAAATAGGAGAGAGACACTCAGCGGGGGTGGGGGAGGGAAGGAAAAGGGCACAAAATGGAATAGAAAAGAACACAAGGGACCATGGAGATGGATTACAGGTGAATTGGTGGTGGGCTACCCAAGGGGAATACAAAATGTAAAAGACATAAATAACAATAAAAATATACTAAATAAAAAAAAAATGCTGGAAAGGGTGTGGAGAAAAAGGAACTCTTCTACACTGCTGGTGGGAATGTGAACTGGTCCAACCACTATGGAAAGTTGTATGGCGATTCCTCAAACTGCTCAACATGGAGCTTCCATACGACCCAGCAATACCACTTTTGGGAATCTACCCAAAGGACACAAAAACACTAATCCGAAAGGATACATGCACCCGTATGTTCATTGTGGCACTGTTCACAATAGCAAAGGTATGGAAGCAACCCAGAGGTCCAAAAATAGATGACTGGATCAAGAAGATGTGGTCTATGGCTACTTTCTATATTAAATAAGCAAGATTTCATGGCCTTAAAGCCTGTGCTGCTCCCCACTCTGCCTCTGGTGAACCCTCTTGCCACCCCATGCCTCTGGCCTATACCACAGCTTGTATGCATAAATAAATAAATCTTTAAAAAAAAAAAGTTCAAATATTATATACAATGAAAATGAAATCCACCTAAAAAACTTTTATTAAACAGTCACTATGTACAAGGTATTGTGTGAAACTTGAGGTGTGAAGGTTACAAAAGTAAGATACTTCTTGTGCTTACCCGGTTCTGAGGAAGACAAAATTACAGAACCAAAGTTACAAATCAGGCCATGCAATGGAAAGCAAAATGAACCAATAGGACAGGGGTTTCTGGAAAAATGTTTTTAGTTACTCTCAAGGACTATGACACGTTTTACTATGTGAGAACGTTCTCCCACAACAGCTTGACTCAGTACCAGAGGTTGTTTTGAGTTATCTGGGCAGCATGAAAGAGAGTCACTTGACTCCACAAGTAAAACAACAAGAGGAAAAAATATCCCTACGTATTATAGATAAAATTTTAAGATGGCAATTAGATATTAATAAATTATCATAGTTTTTTAAATTGAAATTGCTAGCTTAGAAATACTGATGAAAAAACACAACTGGAGAAAGCAAACATTGTACAAAACTGAACAATGATGTAAAATATATATAAATAATTTAAAAAGACAAACAAAAAAGAAAATCAAAATCTGATTTTTAAAAATAACTCCTGATATTAATAAAAAAAACAAATGAATTTCTCGCATATCTGGTAAATAAAGATGGGTTTTGAAACTTAAAAAAAACACAACCAATATATTATACTTATTCCTTGGTAATCAAATTTTAGTAAGAACACATCTAGATAGTATGGTGAAGAAAACAGATCAGGTCCACAGCCTGAAGTCGAAAAATAACAGTCAGACTAAACATACATACAAGAAATTGATGATACGGTAAAAATGTGTTAAAGAAACAAACACCAAAGATGATACAAGTAAAATAAAAATCAAGAAAATAAATAAATCAAGGCTTATACTAAGTTCTTGATATATGATAGTTCAATAATATTTACTGAAGGGATGAAGGGACAAAGGAATGAAGAAAAGAATGAGTAGCCAAACATGCCTTGGGATCACTTACTTGGCCATCACCTCCATATTAGATTGTCAAATTCTATCTACAGATTTTTTTTTTTTTTTAAGGAAGACACTTATGGGGCAACACAGAACTCAAGTAGTTGACACTGTACCTGCCTTAACCCTTATTGATATAACTCCTTCTCAAGGAAAAGCAGAGAATGTTATCAGCTGTCTTTGCTTTCTGTCTTTCCGGTTCATACACATGATTGGTGGCTCTTCCCTGACCCCTTTATAGTTGGGCATTGGTAGGTCTTGGTTTGGCCAGGGACTTGACTTCCCATTGTAAGGACTATCAGGGTAAGCGATATCTTGAAGGAGGTCTTTGTCAGTCGGACTACCAACCTGTATTGGATATACAGCATGAATGGGGAAAACAATTCCATTGTGTCAAACACTGATATCTGGGACTGTATGTTACTGAAGCATAATCTAGCTTCTTCTGGCTTCTGCACACACTGTTAAACATACAAAAGTCATTCCCATTTCCCCTGTACCTATACCCAATATCAAACACTCCTCAGCTGCCCCAACACATTCAATCTCGAATATGCTATCATTCAAATATTTGACATCAATTTGTTTTGAAGCAAAGTATTTAGATAGAAAAGAGAGGGGGGGAAAAAGAAAGGAGGTAAGGAGGAAGGGAAGAAATGAAAAGAACTGAAAGGAAAGATGGTTCCCCATCATTCCATTTCATCAAACCCACCCCAATTCTAATTTTACTTCTCAGCAGTTAACAAGAGCATGGAATTAATGAGATTAATGAAGTTTGCCAAGAAAATTCAACATATAATCCAGTCAAGTGAGACACTGGTTTGAAAAACATATGGATCAATGCAGGACCTAGGTGGAAGTTATGGGGTTGTTCCTAATGAAAACAAAAAACTCTAGTGAGTCCCTTAAAATAAAGCAAGCAATCCCATTCTTTAAGTCTTAAATTTCATGTCATAAATCAAGAGGGAAATTTCATTTCCACCCTCACCCTAGGAGAAAATCCCATAATAAAACATCTAATTGACAGTGGAGGCATTTCTACAGCATTCAGTCTACTGTCCTAGATTTGAGTCACTAGGCTTATGTATTTGAGGGACTGGGAAAATATTTAGGTCATTATAAATATGTAAAATGCTCAATGTGGGATATTTCATCTTTATCTAGTCTCTACTTATTTTCAGCACTTAGATAGGTCTTTTTAAACTAAACAAAAAAGTGGATTCAAAGAACTCAAACATATTTAGCTTTGAAATTCTGTTGCAAATTTCAAAGTATGATTTGTCAATAATTTTTCACATTCTCATCAAAAAGTGTCCTAGAATTCACATCTGAGGATTAATTTTCTATACTTAAATTTTATATCAATATGTATTTTAATATCTATCTAGAAAACACGAAGTAATATCTGAGCATTTTCTAAGGTCGTTCTTGGCATTATAGTATAATAGTGATTTTAATTACTGTTGGTGTTCTATATTTCCTAAATAAACTGCATTAAAGTTCCATTCTTCTTCCTTTATGTGGAATGAATGAGACAATATAAGATAAAATATATGCAAGTACCAAATCACTATATTGTACACCTGAAACTAAGATAATGTCGAATATTAATTATATCTCAATTTACAAATTTAAAAGAATTACCATTAAAATACAAAGTTGTTTCAGTGATATATTTTATTGTATTTCCTCAAGTATTTCAAATGCAGTAAAAAGTAACTATTAGAAGCACAGCCTTGATATACATCTCGGATTTACTGTTTAGCACCTGAGATTTCAGGAAAGTTAATCTCCTAAGCTTCAATTCCCTCCACTCACACACACAAATACACACACACACACACACAATTAAAATGAGCATGGAAACAGTAGTTACCAGTAGAATTCGTTGTCTCCAAAGAAGACAAACAGATGATCTAAAGGTACATGCAAAACTGCCTGGCATCACTTGTCACCAGGGAAATGCAAATGAAAACCACAATGAGATCCCGCCTCAGGCCAGTGACAGTGGCCATGTCAAAAAGACCAGAAAAAGTGTTGGGGAGAGTGTGGAGACAAAGGAACCCTCATACACTACTGGTGAGAATATACACTGGTCCAGCCCCTCTGGAAACAGTATGACAGTTTCTCACAATATTAAAAATAGTTATACCATTTTGTTGTGAAAAGGACAGATATGTGGATTAAAAAGAGGTGATATATATACACATAATGGAATACTACTCAGCTATTAAAGAAAAAAAAGAATAAATCTTACACTTGGAACCACATGGATGAGACTGAAGAGGATTATAGTAAGTGTTGTAAGTCAGAAAGTCAAATACCAGATGATTTCACTCATATATAGACTATATAGAAACGAAAGGAAGGAATAAACAAAACAAAACAAAACAAAAAAAAAAACATGTAGAATGGAAGCTACAGGATCGGGAAGGAACCCAATGGACTATGGTAGAAGATCACGGGTACCTTGGTGGTGGGTATGTAATGGTAACAGACATTTGGAAAGGCGTCAACTATATCCCTAAATCATAGGCAGTGTTGTAAACCAATGTTACCACAACAAAAACTAATGCAATTTAAAACAAACAAAAATAATTTTTTTTAAAAAAGTAAAAAAAAAAAAAAAGAGTGGAATTAGCTGAACAACATACATAGTCTTATTCCCCACCAGTACGGGGACATACAAAAACATTCATTAACTGTTAATAAATGCTCTTAGTATAATTACCTCTTCTCTTGAAGATATGTCTACTATCTATTATTTTTGCTCAGTTATATGCAAGATTTTACAATAAGGAATCTAACTTCTGTTAACCAAGAACTGTCCTCATTTATTTTAATTGAATGCATCTCAACTTCTTCCATTTCCTCACTTCCTCCAGGCAAATCTTATTATTTCTTCCTCTTTTGAGCTCCCTCCCTTCTCCCACACTCCCTTCATTCTATTTCTACAGTTTTTTTCTCTCTTATTTGTCCCTATGAGCAGCCTTAATATAAGAAACAAGCAAATAAGAAGTCAGTATTGTGTAAAACAGCATGTTTTTCAGAGTAAACAATGAGACAAAGTAGTAATGATACTGATTTGTACTAAGCTTCCCAGAAAAATCACTCTCCTTCCTTCCTAATAATACCTTATGTTTCTGCTTTCATCTTTAAGCAGCAAGGAAACAAAAGGCAAATTTGAATTTATCTCTGCAAAGCTTAATAACACATCACACAGTGGCACAGCCATGGGTACCCTGGAAATGTTAATTAGCTGGAATCTTTTCATAGAATTATCCTTTTATGTTTCTGGACACCAAACATGCAGCGTTCCTAGATTTTGCCAAAATAAAAAAGGATCCATGTTTCTGTTAGTCATTTGGGGTCGTGTGCTTGCTGCTGCATTTTAGGGGTGAAGAGGTTGAGAGGGGAGTATTATTTTTTAAAGATTTATTTATGCATGCAAGCTGGGGTACAGGCCAGAGGCGTGGGGCAGCGAGAAGGTTCACCAAAGAAATGACGGGGAGCAGAACAGGCAGACTGACAGAAATTGCTGAGGGGAGCAGCGGAGGAGGCAGGAGAGGTCTGCCATGCCATGTGGGAATCTCCCAGCTAGGCGCACGCTGTTGCCGCTGCTGACAGCTCCACAACACAGCGCTTAACCACTGTGCCACCTGGGAGGCCCGAGAGGAGTATTTTTAAGTCTCTGCTGGTTCCTTGCAGCAATGCTGTGCTTGGGACAGGGGCACCTGGGAAGAAAGCACTTATTTCACACTTTCCCAGAAGATTTTGAAAGAGAACAGTGTATCCTTTGGAATTGATTATCAGAGTCCTGCTAGGCAGCTCACCCCAGGTTCAGCAATCAGAAATAGGCACATGTGTGGAGCCTCTGAAGGCTCAAGTTTCAGCTCAGATGTAGAAGACATGGTTAGCGCTTTCCCAGGGCCTCAGCCAAACTTTTTATTTCACCTGTTCATTTTCCATTTGAGAAGCAAGGTCCACTCCAAGCCTTTATAACTACTAAAAGAGGTTTATGAGCTAAGACAAAACGTCAAAAATATTTTTTCGAAATAAATAAAGCGGTAGAGTTCCAACTCTACTAAACTCAGTTGGATGAAGGAAAAATACAGAATTTGATAGACTTAAGTTTGGGCAATGTTAAAACCCTTGTGTGTGCTGGGGTGTCAATTTGCCAGTATTTCCTGTCCTTATGAACACTCACTAATAAATGGCATAAGGGAATGAATCCAAAACTATAGGATGACTTTTAAGTACTTAAAACATGTGGGCTTATCCAAAAATAGCCCGGGATGAACTGAGTATGTGGGCATGGGTTTGTGTCTTAGATTTTAGCCTCCCTGCTCTGATGCTGTCAGTTCAGATGTTGTGAACTTAAAGAGCAGGATAAGAATCATCAGAATAAATTAATATTGTCTTAAGAGTCCTTTCCAACTCTTTAAATGTACAAAATTTTTTTTCCTATGGATGTTTATTTGGCCAACTTATTATTAACATATCCTTTTTCTTGTTGTTGTTATTTATGTCTTTTACATTTTGTATTCCCCTTGGGTAGCCCACCACCAATTCACCC
>PVIJ01008688.1:0-72305 GCA_004024925.1 Scalopus aquaticus
GCGGCGAGAGGGTTCACCAGAGACAGAGCGGGGAGCAGAACAGGCAGATCAGAAATACACTGCTGAGGGGAGCAGCGGGCAAGGCAGGAGAGGTCTGCCGTGCCATGTGGGATTCTCCCCGGCCGGGTGTCGAACTCGCGTCGCCACTGCCAACAGCTCCACAGCGCAGCGCTTAACCACTGCGCCACCGGGGAGGCCCCTGCAGCTGTATTTTTTAATGCACACAAGGAACTTTTGTTCACTCAAAAAGCATGTGTTGTGGGTCTACTCCTATCAGGCTTTTGGAGGGCTGGTTAAGAAAGTGAAAACCGGTGCCTGTCTGAAGTGGGTTCAAGTCCTAGTCTCATTCAGGCCTACTCTCATAAGTCTAGTGACAGTCCCTTGCTGTTATTACTCAGTGGAAGTCTTAAGCTTGGTGGGGACAAAATAGTCCTCAGGGAGTATTCCTGCGAAGAGAGGGCTTGAGATGAGATAAGTACACAAATAGCCTGTGATTGTGAAATAGGAAGCTGGCAGAATATGACAAGTCACCTAACATGGGAGGCCATGCATTTACATGTAAGTCAGTCAGGTTAAAGGAGTTTTTGAACATGTATTGATTTGTTGCCATTATAAAGTAAAATATGTTCATTTTTGAAATATCAGAAAAAGTATTTCAGACATTTCTCATAATTCCATCTATTATATTCCATCAATATTTTGCTGTATGTTCTTACATTTGTATTTTTTCTTAAAGTGTTTTGATCTCCACATTTAGAGCTTCTATACCCTTAGAGTCTCTGGCACATTTTTATCATTTTATATAGTGAGGCAAATCTTTCTCCTTCAGAAGTAAGTTGGTGTTCTAGAAATACCCATAAATCATTAGGAACCTGGTGCAGCAAATTTGATAAAAGATCAAGCTGTGGGCATGTTGCTTTTGGTTCAAACACAGGATGGTAAAGCAATGAAACTAATTTTATTAGGTGGCTTGTAAAATAACATTAATGGCAGTTCCAGTGGGTAGCTTGAAATATGTATTTTCCCCAAGTAGCAACTTAGAAATAAAGAATCTCTTGGAAGGCCAAAGTTCTGGGAGCTGCTCATTTTTAAACTTCTGATGCCCAGTGTTATGCCTGACAAATAACAGGCACTTAAAACAGTTGGATGCCCTGAAGGAGATCTAATACTTTGTTTTTTAATTGGCTTTTAATTACTGTGTGGCTCTGGCAAGTGTGGCTTTGGTAGCATACATGCCAAAGTGGGTTTTCCTTCCACTGAGAGACTCAGACAATGACAAGCCCTCCAGAATTTTCTGTAATATCCTCAATAATATATTTTTAAATAACCAAAATGGGAAAATAAAGGATTGTTAGTACTTCAATTATATAAGTAGTTAAAATAGTCAACTTAGATGAATTAAACTTTAAAGATTTAGTTAATACTTTCTGACTACCATATTCAATCCTAGGCCCCCTCCCACATCCCCAGAGAAAGTGAATTCAGTTACAGACTGATTTGTAACTTTCCAAAGCATTTTTATGTTTGTGTGCATATATTATACATATATGTGTTAAATACTACATATCTCAAATATGTCATTTTTTACTAAATTGTATCATGACATGTATGATCCCATATGTATGATACACCACATTTTTTACTTAACTAAATGAAAATCAACCACTTTAAAGAGGGCAAGACTATTTCAATATTTAAGTTCAAGTTTACTTCCTTTTGAAATAAGCTCTTGACTTCACAACCAGCTCTTCCATAGTATTTTGGAGAATTCAGAGGAGCCAAAGAAATCAGCAGACCCATAAGAACCTCCATTCTGTAATGTATCACACCAGTATTTCATCTCTCACACTAGCACCAAGGAATTAAGAGGATGGTATGGGCTGACATCAAACTCCAGGATTAGAGACATCTTAAGAGAGTCTCACTGTCATTATCCTCCAGGACCCATGATGCATCTGTCCTCCACAAATACATCAGGCTTTTTGAAAACATATTTCTATTTCCAGCTGGTACTATCTTTAGGGAATAATGAAGTCAAAGAATTATAGCTGCTATAGGAAGATGTTTGCATCCCCATTACCATCATTTGATTGAGAACATTAAGTGGATGTTGTCTTTTGTCTTCACATATCTTCATGGACATCAAAAGAGGGTTTTGCTTAAGGGAAATGTGTATAGACAGTCTTTTGTTGCCTTCATCTAACATGAACAGTAGAGGGGCAAATTGAAGTTGGGAGCCCAGAGTAGAATCCTCATCACCAAGCTGGCTGGCATGCAGGGTGACAGATCCAGTGCTTTTCTCCAGTTCCTTCCCGAAGCAGATGTCACACCTCTCAGCCAGGATCTGTCACACCCCACAGTTTGGGGAGGAACAAAAAAAGGAATGGCGCTAGAAATGAAATGGCTCTGGTAAGAAAAACGTCCCTTGGGTAAGTATTTTAGGACATTAGCTCAGGCTGCCTTGTCCTCAGTCATCTCACTGGCATTTAAGTAGCCCCTTGGGTTACAGATCATAGCAGGTGCTAGGAAAGAAAGAAGGCCATGCTAAAAATACCCACCCTCTTCTGGAACTCTGCCGGCAGCCCAGAGCTCCCTCCTAGAGCAGCAGGACCTCAGAAAATGAACAGAGAGTTTCCTCTGCCTCAAGCAGTAAGAAAAGTCTGGCCCTCTCTCTACTGTGAATAGTGAGATAGAAGCTAGTCCTTGAAGAAAAAACATTCACAGAAGCATGTCTTCAGATTAATTACTACTAAATCAAGAAAACAGGCTCTCTTAGAAGGAGAAGCCAGGGCCTCAGTAGAGAGTCCTTGGGGAGAAGAGTTTTGCTAAAAAACTAACCGAGAAAAGGTCTTTACAAAAGGAAGGAAATCTATTGCCTATTTTTACCCATAGGCCTCCAAACCAAGATATCTCCACTCCAAATTAAGCTGCTGGCAGAGGGTATGGCACAGACGCAGGAGCAAAATTTTAGAAATCCCAATACTGAGTTTCCTAACACAGTAGCTCTCCCAGAACCTGAGTGCAGCTAGAAGTCGGTCCCAGCAAGACATGCCCTGCGGTTGCCCACATCCGCTGCATCTCTGCATCACGTCTGCAAAGTCAGAGCAGAGCTCTGCTTGCCACTCGGGAGGCTGTAGAATAGAGGTCACTTTCACATATGTTCTTGCTAAGGACATCAGCGGAAACTTGAGAACCAAGTATAAAAATATAAAAATGAACAGGTGGTATCCAATCCAAAAAGAATGTAGGGTTTGCCAGGAAGTAATGATTAAAACCATTCCAAAACTTAGCTGTAGCCCCCGAGGTTTGCTAGAGTCTCTGGACTGCAAAGCCTGAGGACGCTTGCACTTCTGCCCGGGCTGTGGCTTGAGGAGGTCCTCATGCTGTCCTGACCACATATTTGCCTTCGTTTTCCCCCTTTTCCCCCAAGATACAACCTGGAAGGAGAGGTGGTTCATTCCTTTACCCACCCAAGGGTTTTGAGAGACACAGAGTGGATTTCTAACAATTACTTCAAACTCTCCCTTGAAGCTTCTAGGAACAAAATTAATGCATCTGCTTTTCTATCTCCATGAATATGTCCTTTGTGCTATCTTGGGTAATAGACTTGGAAGTAGGGAAAGGTTTCCTTGGCCCAACCACACTTTTCTACCACATTTTCCCATCAACCAAGAAGTGGGGTGAAGTACTGAGATAGCCCAGGCAGGATACAACCACATGACTGAAGCCCCAGCCCCATTAATAAAAAGAGCACCATTGCAAACTGCTGGAACTTCCACATTCTTGTTCCTGCACTGCCACCTCCCAGCTGGGTGGTCTTGAGCCAGTCACTACCCTTGGTTTTCTAATCTATAGATGGGACTAAGAGCACTCACCTGATGCTGTCATAAAAAGCTGTGAGCAGGAGGCTGTGAACTTGAAAGTGCTCTGAGTCATATACGGTGTCATGCATCATCATTACCTTGGTTTAAATAAAAGTGGCCCCTAAATTTTATGTACACAGGAATAATGTCATTCTTAAGGCAGCCGAATCAGGGTGATTAAAACTATTACTGTGGAAAGACAGGAGGTAAGATGGAGGGAAGCTCATATGCCTTTTTTTTTTTTTTTTTTTTTTTGGTACTGGGAGAAACACTTTGCTTGTGCAAACCCTCCAGGTAGCAATTGTGCTCAGGGGCTCTCGGCAGAACTTTCTCAGGACCGGCTGTGTGTTACTAAATAATGGAGGAAGGCTAGCACAAAGGCCTAAAGAGCTTTCCCAGAGCTCCAAACCCACCCTGGAAGCAGAGCATATTTCCACTTGGGTCCTTCATGGTAGTATCACAAACCCTTGAGAAAGAAAACTCCCTGTGTGTGAGTCGAACACGCTGTATCTTGTTCCGTGGGACAATGAACTATGAGCATAACACACTGCATTCCAAAACCCAATGGAAGAAACAATTGTCTTCCACTTTAATTATAGATGCTTCACTTTCCCTTAATTGCTTGAGTCAGCGCTGTTGACTCTGGGAGAGTCACAGTACACAGGTAGAGCTATTGCTGTTAAACACCACGGTGTGACTATCAGGTAATGAGGCTTTTGTTTTGTTACTTTACACAAGCAAACTCTAGTGTACATCTTCAAGTGAGTGTTCCTGTTCAACGCGTCACATTAGCAGATGACACTCATGTTGACAGCCTTTCCTATCTACCTCTTGGGAATGTAGGATGGCAAGTACAGGTGCTCTTGTGGGGGCGGGGGAACGGGACTATATATTTAATATTCAAGCACTTCTAAAAACCTGAGATATGTGATCATCACACCTATAGGGGTACCTGAAAGCATTTGGGACAATGGTAAGAGGGTGGGAAATACACATTAAGTGACCCCTGTAGAGAGGGTTTAATCCTACATCACACATAGATACTTTTGCTGCAAGAAAAGATCCAAGTCTCTTTCCCACCTTCCTTGAATCCATGTAGTTAACTGCACTGCACAAAAAAGGTGTTCAATAAATATTTATTGGTCATTTGCCCTACCCCATCACGATACTTAATTTATTCTTCAGAAAATAGAGTTCCTACTTGGATTGGAAAGAAACTAATTTTGTTATTTTTCCTTTCCAGATACTGTTACCCTGATTTTTGCCAACAGATAGTCATTCAACAAACATTTATTGAGAAATGATTAAATAACAAGCGCCAGAGAAAACTAGAAATTCCAAAACATTCTTGGTGTCAACAGTATTGAGCAAGCTCCCCCAACAGCTTTTTTGGTCAGTTTTTTTGTTGTTTGTTTGTTTTGGTTTTTTTTTTTTTACTTTCTAGGAAAATAGGCTCTTGTGCAACATCAGGAAAGAAAGGGTGTTATGCTAGGGATCCCTGGAACTGAAATGTGGTGATAGCCACCCAGTCTCTTTGTCTTGGTGATGCTTCTGTTTACCTCTATGTCTGTTCCACTCTCCTTTCTCTAGAACCAGCCTTCTCTGCTTCTTGAAACTTAGATGATGCATGGCCTGTTGTAACATACTATTCACGCGAAGCCAAGTTAGGCTTCAGTAGCAAACCCCTAGATCTCAGTGACCTAAAATAGCAAAGCTTCATATCTCACTCTTGCTACACGTACACCAAGAGTTAGCTGGGGGATAGGGAGCTCTGTTTATCATAGCCACTTGGGAACCCAGAATGAGAGCAGCAACAGTCTTGAAAAATGAATGTAATGACGCATGTACTAACTCATAGTGTCCAGCGTTAGTCGCTTCTGCTCACATTTCCTTGGCAAAAAAAGTAAAATGGCCATACCTAACTTAATTGAGTGGGCATGTGCAGTCCAACCAAGACCCTGATTGAGGAGAAAGTCCAAGTATTTGTGAGAATAGCCTTCATCACCCTCCAGCCCAAGATTGCAAACTCTTCGTGTTTCAGCAGCCACAGCTAGTAATTCATGTTTTCCACATTCTTTAATTCAAACTGCAGTGAGAAAGAAGTTGAGCTACCCGGCCCGTCTCTGTCTAACAGACCTGGATAGCCTATGTATATGTCCTCAAGTCAGGGCCAGTTAGCTGGAAAACAGATATACACTTTAGTACGTGGCTATCTGCCCCCTCCCCACCCCCGATCCTATCCAGGGACCAAGAGTCCTGGGTAGTACAGAAGGAACTGTTGTTTGATGTTATGATGTTTCAGTCATGATGTGTTACTTGCTCTAGTCCTTCAGGACAGAAAGACCATGGATGGTACAGTCAGGTTGTTTATGGGTCGGAGTCTCAACAGAAATGAAATGGAAATGATTGAGTCCAAGGACTTGCTATGTTAGCCCCTCAGTCTAGGGATCAACGATTAGATACTAAGGGATTTTTTAAACTGGCTCTGTGCAGCGCGATTTCTGCACTGGGATACCACAGTCTTTGACCTCTGATCTAGGTGAGAGAGGCAAAAGGGGAGAGGAATAGATGGCTTTAACCCACACAAGAAGACCTGAACTTCTGAACCTGGAACTTCACCATAGTAGATGGGGGATGATGGTGAAGTTCCACATTCAGAAGTTCAGGTCTTCTTGTGTGGGTTAAAGCCACCCATTCCTCTTCCCATTTGCTAAATCCCCTATCTACCTTCCCAGTCTCATGGTTCAAGCCAAATCAGCCTAATATCCAACTATCTTCCCTTAACTCATACAGTAACCTCCTTCCAGCTAATTGCTACCCTTCCTCTAAAAATTATTTTAAAAGCCATCACTTTTCAGAAAAATCTGTTTCTGTCTACTCTGACGTGGACATTTCTATTTCTTTCTCTTTTGAATTTTCATATTCCTGCTCATGCTGATCACCCAGAGGGTATGGATGAGTCTTACAGATTTGGAAATCCCAGAGCGTAGTACCTGGTAGAGAGCAGTTGCTCAATCATGATATGTTTGATGAATTTTCCATAGCACTCACTCACTTAAGAGAACTTTAGTGAGTTTCTCTGCTAGGCTATGCACAGCGGAAAAGTCAGAATACATGATTCCTCTAGGAGTTTCCCCAGTTGAGTCGCCTCATTTTATTGATGAGAAAACTGAGGCCCAGAGAGAAGAAATAACTCACCCACTGCCACCCAACCCACCACAATTTGCTGAGCAGTTTGCTATGTGCTTGACAAAATGCTTTCAAGTCCTTATCTCATTTTTATCCTTGTAACAACCCTAAAAGGGAAGAATTTTCACCCCAACTTTACAGAAGAGAAAACTGAGGCTGTAAGAGATTGGGCATGGCTAAAGTCACAATGCAAAAAGGTGACCAGGCCACGTTTGGATGCCAGGGTCTGAATCCTAATTCACTACTCCTGTCCCCTTGCTAACGCTGGGAAATTAGCTCCCTGTGGTCCATGCATCTGTTTATTGCCCACAGGTCTTGAACTTTATCAGTCTTCCAGTGTCTGTGTTAACATAGGGTAATTAAAGGATTCTTGTGAATTTCTGCGCCAGGCAGCCCCTATACACAAGGATCTAATGTTCTGACCTTAAGGTCAGTGTATTTTTTCCCTCCAGGGCAGTTGGGTTAATGGAAGAAATCTGATGAAATCCTGGAGTGGAACTTGATCATTCTCTGAAAGACTTACAGGTTGTTTGGCCTGCCTAATATGCTCAGACACTGTCTGGGGAATATTCAGTATCCATGTAGTACACAGGTCGTGAGTTGTTCTTTAGGGACTGTTAACAAGACCCTAACCAACTCTGCCTCAGCCAGTCTCAGGCAGGGTTTTGAGGTTGTCCCTTCTCCCCTTTACCTAGGTTCAGAAGGGGGCAGGCTCTCCCCCCACTGGGGGCTGGGAGGAGTGAAAGATGTAGGGGAAATCCTCCTGAATCTAAGCAGAGTTCACAAAATAGTGCTGGACCTGTTCCCTCCTCAGATATGGCTGTGGATACAATGACTTAACTGGGTTAACATCCCACATTTTGGCAACCTGGTACCTGAGTGCCTAACACGGAAAGAGGCAGACTTCCTAAAATCAGTGCAAGAAAAATGATTTTAAAAGTTAGATCTGGGGGAACCTCAGGGATCATTGACCACCTGGATTTAAAGATAAGGAAACTGCCACAAGGTTGAGTTAGTTGTAAATGTCACGAGGCTGCTGATGAGAGACCAAAAACCAAGTTGCCTAAGTCTAAACTCATGTTCTTTCCCCTTAAATTTTAATCCACCCACTTACACACCAACACACAGGTCCTACGCTTTGCAAAAGCAACATACACAAGCACATGCAAAACTACTCTCACTGGGTGCTGTGTCCTTAATGTATCTGACAGTCCCTCCCCTGGGGCAATCATACACAGATAGCAGGTCAGGGGCCATTCTGACCCCAACGAGCAGAGGAAGTCTCAGGGGTGGTAGCCAGGACTTCCCAGCTCTCATTCAGCTTCACCTGTTTCTGAACGCAAGCTGCGAGGATGACACTTGTCAGACTGAGAGCTGCGGGGCAAGTGCAGGGCGAGTGCCTGGAGCGCGCAGGGTAGAGCGCCGGGTGCTGCGGCTGCTGGGGCTGGGGGTCTGAAGCTAAGCGCGCTGGAGACTGGGGGCTCAGAGAGGCCACCCGCTCCCGCTACCTGCCCTGCTCTTCTGGCCTCCGGTGTCTCCCGGAAAGCTCGGCTGGGAACCCTAATGTCTGGCCCAGGGCCTCTGGGAGAAGGGAGCGCCGAGGGCAGACGGCAGAGATTTGAGCCACGGCCCCGGCGAGGCCGCTGCGCCCTTTCCCTGGCGCGCAGGTTTGGAAACTGGGCGGCCTCGCCCGGCCGCCGCCTCGGCTGCTCGGGTCCCCATATATAGTCATATCCACCGTCAACTGGGAGGCCGGCAGGCGGTAGCGAATGGGCTAGCGGGCCCCGCGGGAGGAGCTGGGAGGGGGTAAAGGGCGGAGGGAAGAGAGGGGGAAAGGGGGCAGGGAAAAAAAAAAGCTTTTCCAAAAAAGTATTGGCTATCTTAAGGAATGCGGTCGCCCCCTTGGGAAAGTACATATCTGGGAGCAGCAGACGGTTCAGCGCTCGCACTCCGGCTCAGCCGCCGCACCGCACGTTCCCCTAGCAGCTACCGCCGCAGCCCCAGGGCCCCCTCGCCACCGCCACCATGGACGCCATCAAGAAGAAGATGCAGATGCTGAAGCTCGACAAGGAAAACGCCTTGGATCGAGCTGAGCAGGCGGAGGCCGATAAGAAGGCGGCAGAGGACAGGAGCAAGCAGGTCTGCGCCTCCCCTGCTCTGCGCCCGTGGGCTGCCAGCGCTCCACCGCCCCAGTGCCACTGAGTCCCGAGACCCAAACCTGGCACCCCTTCCCAGCCCTTCACCCCGAGACCTCCGGGAGTCATCCCCACCCCAGGGCGGTCAGGCATGCGCGTCTCATAAGGGGAAAGGGGAGAGCAAGACTCGGGCTTATTCTAACTTTTCAGTCCTGTCTGAGGACGCTAATTTCCCTACTCTGGTTCCCAGAACCCTCGCGGTTAATTCACATCTTAGAGGCACTTGATTCTCAGAATTGGGAATCAGTTTGGGGTGGGGGGGGTGGTAGTTCACGGGATCAATTCTAGAGAATGTTAGTTCTTCTGGACTTTTGACTGGGAAAAACCTTCAACTGGCATAGTCTGGGCGTGGGGGAAGGGTGGAATTGAGGATTTTTTTCATAAGAACGAAGTTGGGATAGAATAGAGTACGGCCCGAAGGCCAGAGAGACGGGGCGGTTTTCTGCACCCCTAATTTGTGAACTTAAGCCCGCTGAGACTTCAGCAGGAGTCTCCTCTGGGGGAAGCTGGGTTGTGGCTTGGGCCACCGTGTGGTTCCAACACCAGACAAGAGGAAGTTTCTTAAGGACCCTAAGTCGGAGGCGCCCAAGACCGAGAGACGCCAGCCAACCATGCGCCCGTATGGGGGGGTGGGTGTGTGAGTGTGTGAGTGTGTGTGTGTGTGTGTGTGTGTGTGTGTGTGTGTGTGTGTGTGTGTAACACCCGGTCCGTGCGGGCCGCCAACGTGTGTGTGTGTGTGTGTGTGTGTGTGTGTGTGTGTGTGTGTGTGTGTCTAACACCCGGTCCGTGCCGGCCGCCCGCGCCCGTCCGCCGCTGCCCCCAGCTCGAGGAAGACATCTCGGCGAAGGAGAAGCTGCTGCGGGTGTCGGAGGACGAGCGGGACCGGGTGCTGGAGGAGCTGCACAAGGCGGAGGACAGCCTCCTGGCTGCCGATGAGACCGCCGCCAAGGTACCCGGGCGCGGCGCCGTGCGGCCCAGGAATGGCTAACTCTGTCTCTCTTTCTCTCCCTCCCTGTCTTTCCCTCTCGCTCTCTCCTCCTGTCCCTGTCCTTCTGGTACTGTGCACCCACACCCCTCCCCTGCGGGGTCACGCTGCCTGCTGCACCCCCCCCCACCCCCCCACGGCCAACTCCCAGCTGGAAGATGAGCTGGTGTCGCTGCAAAAGAAACTCAAGGGCACTGAAGATGAACTGGACAAATACTCCGAGGCTCTCAAAGATGCCCAGGAGAAGTTGGAGCTGGCAGAGAAAAAAGCCACTGATGTAAGTGCACGCAAACATTGCCTCCCTCATTTCCTGCTCAGGTGACCACTCTGGGGTCACCACAGGGACCAGAGAGCAATAGAGGAGGATCACCTCCTGCCAAACACCTGCACTCAGCCTCGCCATGGCCCAGAGCACTGGATGCTGCTTCCAACTGCTACTGCACACACCTTTTTATATTTCATCCATTCCTCTCTTTTTCTCCTACTTTCTGCCCTGGACCCCTGGGGATGGAGGTGGGTGGGTGAGAAGCTGGGAGAATAGAGCAGCTGAAATTGGATTCTGGAGGTGAAACTTGCCTCCCTGGTGGCAGAAAACCCCCGAGGTGTCATCTCCAAGGTTTGTACAGAGAATGCCTAGTTTTCTTCATGTTATTTCATTTTCCCGGCTCTGGTGGGTAGGAAGGCCTGGTTTTCCATGGTGGGTCTAGTCAGGATACAAAAGACCTGGCCTCTAGATTGAAGGAGTGGCATGATACAAGTTTTACTTAGAAGTCTGAGTTGATGATGGCAGGATGCGGAGACACTTGAGGCCTCCCTTTTCACTAGGGAAATCTTAATGCAGCCCTTAAGACCTGCCTGGGAAGATGACACTTGCTTGGGTCTGCAGTCAGGCACCAGATCCAGAAAGTAAGCTGGGAGTTATATATAGCTCAGTGCTTTATATGGTAGAGTGAGCTAGCTGCCCCCTGCTCCTCCTGCTTACCCCACCCCCACCTGTCAGCCTCCTGACTAGACCACATAGTTTCAGGGATGATGCACACACTGCAAAAACTGTACCAGCACTTTGTACACTGCCCTTTGGAATTTTTTTTTTTTAACTGAAGAGCTTGCCTCTGCTGCTGAGTAAAGTCAAGCCAAGCATTAGATTTCCAAAGGACCAACTTCTTTTCACACCATTGGATTCCCTTCTAGAAGCTAATTAAGCCTAGAGGCCCAATTAGGAAAGAAATTCCTTAGGAAGTTGGTAACAATCCAAGAATGTATGAGCACCAGGGAAAGCTATGTCCAGAAGTTGAACCACCAAGTGCAACGGCAGAATTTTTTTGTCTGAGAATAAAATGCAAATTGCTGGAGGGTCTTGGAAAAATCAGTAAAGGCCTTTTGTGGCATGAGAGGCTTGAAATGTAATCTCAGGGTGTGCTTTGGAAATGAGAAATCCAGACATAGGACATTAAAAATCTCACAAAAAAAAATTTCCAGTGAAAATCAAGATTCTCTGAAAGGGGGCTTAGAGAAAAGAGTTCAGTAAAGCCTTTTAGTTACAAACTACCTGACTTTAGAAAGAGTCCAAAAATACAAATAACTCTGTGCCTGCTTTGTATAATGTAGATCAGATGTCTGTTCCGTTTATGGCTAAATGGAGGCTGTCTCCCCCAAATTCTCCAGCAGGACGTTTATTTAGCTTTTTCAAAAGAGCCGCTGATAGATCAAGGAGAGATATTCCTTATAAGGAAAAGAATGCAGAGAATTTGAAAATAGCCCAGAAAGACTGAAGACAAGAGAAGGAGAAAAATGCTACTATAATTCTTAAGGAGGAAACGCATCATAATTATTATAACTATGTAGCACTATCATGTCTTTATTGAAAAGTCTTGTTTAAGGGAGCCTTGGAATGAGGTGGGGCAGAAAAGGAAAAGAGGCTATTTAAAGTCAGATGACAGAGGCGGGGTCAGCAAGTGGGGGAAATTTTTGAAACTGTGTTTTGGTTCTTCCACAATTTTATGGAAAATTGTCCCATGCACTTTTTGTGTGTCGTATATTATCTTCCCCTTTAAGACAGTTTAGGTTGTTTGAAACCTGCTAAGGAAGTTTTGAAGAAATGCTGTATTTAGAATGATTCCTAACTAACGAAAACAGTCAAGACTTGAGAAAGAGACAGATATCACCAGAGAAAGGGGTAGGTAAGTGAGAGATCAGCTTCCTGAGGCAGAATCGTCTTACATTTGGGCTTAGGAAATTTCAGTCATTACACACCAATGTGAAACACTTTTACATTTTTCTACTACTAAAACTTTTTCTACTAATTTACCAACACACTTAAATCCTAATCTAGAAGTGGGTTCTTCCTAGTTTAAAAGGTTGTAATTCACAAGATAGCATCCCTGATGGCTTTGTTTTGAATGTTATTCCACCTCAGTGAGGCTAAGGGGATCAGCGGTTCCATTTTCTCTCTAGCTCCCCACCCCCTTCACTAATAGGGTGTATCTGCTATTTGCTTATGTGAGTCTTTATTCCCTGTGGGTCTTTGTTTCCTAAACCAGTGATTCTCAGCCTTACCTAGGGAGGTTTTAAAATCCAAAACCCAGATTGCACCCCCAAGCCAATTCAATCAGAATCCCTCAGAGTGGAACCAAGGGCTTAGTATTTTTCAAATACCCTGGTATTCCAAGGTGCAGGCCAAGCTAAGAAAAACTGTTCTAGACTCTTCTATAATGACATCAGCAGGAAAATGAACTCACCTGAAACTGACTTTCACAGGTGTTTGAAAAGCAGGACATTAAGTCACCAGTTGGCTGCTTAATGCACTTGCAAGGTCCAGCAGTTTCCCTGGTTCCCCCACCCTCACTGTTGGACGCCCACTGTTAGTACTCCTTGAGGGGAGTTGTAATCCCTGGCCTGACCAGACCAACTGTGTGGAAACAAAGCCCCAGGCTCCACCTACAGGATGTGAGGGCCAGTGCTGGGTTTGTGAGCTAGGCTAAGTCTGTGAGAAAATCCATAGAAAATGAGTCAGGTTCACTGTTAGGTCTTTGGAGGAGGAAGGGGTTGCCAGGTGTGTTTTCTTTTTCTTCTTTATTCCCACACATCAGGAACTGACTTGAAGGGTCTCCTCTGAGAAAGGTGAGGAAGAAAAGCAGGGAGACTTAGAAGGCACTAAAAATGCAGTGAAGAATTGATAGAGACTGTGTCCACGTTGGTTTTCATCCATCTGTAGCCAGATGCGTTTTCCTTGATGTGCTTCTTCAAGGGATTCTAATACAGCTAGAATAGATCAGATTCTAGATCTCAGAGACTGAGATCAAAACAGAAAAAGTGGCAACTATAAGGGACCCTAGGTTTTATTTATGGAGAGGAAAGTGAACCATAGAGGTTGGCGGGCCAGAGGTCACACAGCTTGTGTGGGTCCTAACCTGACTCTTTAAAACAGTACTTGCGAATTTACTAACTCAAGTTGTCATTTGAGTTAACTATGTACGCGGTCTTATACTAATCACATCACTAATCATTATTTCATAATCCTCACAGCAGCCCGAAAGTACTTCTATTAAAGCCATTTTTACAGCTGAAGCCCAGTGAAGTTATTTGCCGAGAGCCATATAGCCAGAAGAGAACTTAGCCAGATTCAACTGTAGAGAGATTGCATCTAGATGATGAGGTTTAACCACGATGCAATAGTTAGAAGTTTTCACTTTTCGTGAGTTGTGGAGTGGGTAAGAGGAAAGTTGTTGTGGTTAGGATCTTGTGTTCTGGGGTCTTGACCACTAGAAACAGTGCGTTGTGGGGGCACATTCCTGCCCCAAGCCCCTCGCTCAGCTTCTCTCCTTTCAGAGCTTGGGAATCCGGGACTCGGGCGCAAAGCGCCCCCGCGGCCAGCAGGTGGCACCATCGCCCTAAACAGCCAGGTCCGTTACCCCGGGTCACCACGGCGCCGGGGAAGGGCGCTAGCCTTGAAGTAAAATCCCTCGCGCGGTTTCCTGCCTCCAGCCAGGGCCCAGCCCGCCAGGTGCCGCGGCGGCGCCGTACTCCCGCTCGCCAGCCCCGCTGCCGAGAGCATGCGCAGTGCCGCCCGCGGCATGCAAATTCCCGGGGCCCGCGAAGCGCGCCCCGCCCAGCCCGGCTGTCCCGCCCCGGGGGTTGGCGCTCGGGCCTGCGGTTTGATTGAGCCGCCGGTCGGGGAGGCCGCGACTTCCGGGCTAGCCCTGGCCCGCGGGGGGCGCCGCCGTTGCGGGGCGCGGACTGGGCGGGGCGGCCGGGTTCTCCCGAGTGCGGCAGCGGCAGCGGCAGCAGCAGCAGCGGCCGGAACGCAGCAGGCGACCTCTCCAGCCGCAGCCCGCCGCCGCCCGGAGCGATGGCGGGGAGCAGCTCGCTAGAGGCGGTGCGGAGGAAGATTCGGAGCCTGCAGGAGCAGGCGGACTCCGCGGAGGAGCGCGCGGGCAGCCTGCAGCGCGAGCTGGACTGCGAGAGGAAGCTGAGGGAGACCGTAAGGGACCCACCCCTCACCCACCGCCCTCCCCCCACCCGGGGCATCTACCCCGCGGTCCGCCCCACAGCCCCGGAGAGCCCTTCCGAGCCCACCTGCCCCCGCACCCCCTAGGCCCCCGGGGCGCACCTGGTGCACCTGGGCCAGCTGGCGTCGGGCTCTGGGGAGGGGCCCTCCCCTTTCTCCTATCCTTCCTGTTGGTCTGCAGTAAAAGCCCTGAGGGGGTGGAGGAGTGGTGTTGAGAAGGTTCTGGAAGCGGCTTTTTCCCAGAAGGGGCTCTATTTCTGGGATGTTTGCGTTGCCCTGGGTCCCCTGGGATGTGCACTTTGCGCTGCTGGGCATTATTTACTCTGAGGGTGGGGAGAGAGGCAATTCCTCCTATTGGAATTCCGTACTTTGGGGAAGAGGCTCGGACAGGTTAAGTCTGAGGCACTAGCCAGCGTTGGGGTTCGGGGATGCTAAGTTTCCGCATCCCCTTTGACCCTTGGTTTCTTGGAAATCTCTTTCTCTGCGGTAGTTGAGATACTGATAGCGCCGGTTTTCAGACTTACATACTAGACGATCCTTTTACCTTTACCTTTCCTTAACTGCCCTTTCTCCCAAGTTCTCGTATACTGATATTCCTTTGTTACCGAGTCTTGGGAAAAATTGGCTAAATGTCAGCGATCATGGAATAAATTCTTGCCAGCTTCCCCCTCCCCCACTTTGAGTATACTACCTGGCTTCCTTCCTTGCCCCTAAGGCAAATGTATCCAGCAAACCAGGAACAGGGTTTTAGAGGTAGTTCAGGCATTTGCTATTTGTTGATTTTGAGTGTGTATGTTTTAAATCAGAATACTCAAACACCTTGGGAATTTTATGACAAGTGATAAAGTGCTCATATTATCTTAATAGGGGCCTGTTCTGAGTTGAGCAAATCATATTGGTTAAGAGTAATGGCGGTATAGCTGGCTGCAGAAACCTGAAAACCTGTTTTACATAAAATACTCAGAAGGAAAAAGGTTCTCTTAAGAGGAAGACCTGATCAGAGGAAGTTTTACATAAAATACAGCCCGAAATCAATAAGCAGAAGGTAATTTTCTGTAGTGGACAAGTCAGCAAAGATTCTGTGGATGTCTCTGAATTTGACTGGGGGTGATACCATTAAAACTAAAAGAATATGATGGTTAAAAATAAGAACTCTCTACCCAGACTGTCAGGATTTAATTCTGACTCCCATTACTTACTGCCTGTGAAACCTTGGGCAAATTACCCAACTCCCCAATCCTTGAGGTCTCTAGTTGTAGAATGTGGGTAATAATAGTGCATATCTGTTAGGAGGGTGAATGAAGTGAGTGTGTATAAAGAAATTAAAATGGTGGTTGGCATGACAGAATACTGCCTTCCGATACTAAAACTGTTCATAGCTCCTACTCACCACCTATGGAAAAGTCTTGAAAATGGCCTGCTTATTTCACTACATCCTAAAATACTCCATTTAAATCCTTTCTGTATATTTTTTTAAATCTTGGAGAGTCGGATGTGGGCAGAATGGAAGGAATGTTTGGTGGGTTGAAGTGGTATTGGTGGGAGAAGTCAGTAGAACTGCCTTACCCTGCTAAGAAAAGAATATACTGGAGAACATTTTATTGACTCCAGGACTAGTGATTGATGTTAAGTAAGAAACATACATTTTATGAAGAGCTATGATGGTAGTTTTATACTCACCTTCTCCTTTGTGCATCATTTTTAAAACAGTCCTCTTCTTGAGCTGGTTAGCTAAAAAGGATGTTTTCATTCTTTTTGAAGCTTTATATTAAAAGTGGTTTAAATGGTTTCAAATTTAAGTAATTTTTGGAAACTCCCAGATGACTGGGCATGAACCTTATAAGACAGTAAGTTGAGGTCTGGGTCAGATCATTGCAGAGAATTTCAGATAGTTGTTCCTAATTTCTGAAGTTGGAACTTAAAGGCAGCTAATTGAAGGTGATTTCTTGGCAGTTGTCAGACATAGCTGAGAGTTACTCTAGAAGTCATAGTTTCTATTAGCGGCAAAGATAAAGGTTTAGGGGGAAAGTCATAAGCCACTGCAAAAATTTGACTGGAGAGTTGACCCTCAATTCAGATCCTCAAAGGCCCCAACAGGCTATAGTTGATTGGCCTTGTTCTATCAACCCTAACCTTGGAAAAAGCAACTATTCCTTATTTCTGGTTTGCTTTTCCAAGGTGTGTGGGTTCTTCAAATGTTGGAATGAGGCTACTTTGTTTGATGGGTTGACTCTAGGTCTTGTGATTCCCTAGGGTTTTGTTTTTGTCTTTTTGTCATTATCAAAGGAAAAAAGGTAACAAGATGGAGCTAGTTCTTCCTCTTTTCTGGATAGTAACCAGCAAGCAAGGAAAAGCTTATGGGTTCTTAATTGGTAACTTTGTTCAAGCATGGTAAATAACCAGTTTACAAAAATTCCTAGCCCTTTCTCTCTTTAGTGTTGGTGAATATTTCTGAAACTGGGAAACTGAGTGCATTTTGTGCT
Source organism: Scalopus aquaticus (assembly GCA_004024925.1). Taxonomy (NCBI): domain Eukaryota; kingdom Metazoa; phylum Chordata; class Mammalia; order Eulipotyphla; family Talpidae; genus Scalopus; species Scalopus aquaticus. The sequence continues at coordinate 17,223 of PVIJ01008688.1, forward strand.
CACAGTGGCACCCCCAGGGTGACAGTAACTAGAATATATACTCTCAATTTATGCTTTCTTATCTGGGCAGGGCAAAGGCATTGCAGTACCCTGTTATGTCCATTCTCCCTCATTATACAAATATGCTTCGTAAATTATAGGCTTTGGCACAGAGAGGAGGTTGTGTTTATCTGTTATCCATGGGAGTGCCCCTTAATGTCATCAGTGTTTTTTTTTCCTTTTCTTACCATATAAGGGCAGAAGTTTAACTTGGCTGTAGTCACTTGATCTTCCACAGCAGTTGGGTGAAACCTCCACTGTAGAGCTACAGTTTGCATGAAATACAGAAATGTGACCTTTAATCATCCCATGTTCCACTCTGGTTCAGACAATATTTTAAAAACTTATTCCAGAGAATTAATTTTTGGGATAGCATATTCTCCTACCAGCTTTTCTCCATAGTAGTCTTAATGAAATACCTTTCTTAAGCAAAAGTCATTGTTGTTTTTCATTTTATTGGCCAAAACACCTGGATTTCAGAAAAATTTAGGCCTTGTAAAAGTTTTCTTTCAAATCTGATTTGGAGATATTTCGCTATGTTGAGGCAGGCATGCCCTTGATTTGTGTGTAGTACCCTGGGGATGGAGGATAGTACTTTGGGGAGGTCATGTGACAGGGCAGACATGTACAATTCTAACTAAGCCCCTCACAAATAGAGAGCATCTAGTGGCTCCAACAGATCTGCAGGAAGACATTAGTAACCTTTGTTGATAAAGTAGTCTGCATATTGGGATGCAGGAGTACTTTCCAATTAAAGAAACTAGCATCCTAAACTGCAAGACTTGTCCTGCAGTGTCACCACTTGGGCTGTCATTAGAAGAAGCCTCCCTGGTACACTAAGAGCAATTTCCAAGCTGGAAATAATTTGCCCCTGGGGTTTTCACCTTTTCCTAAATGCTTTGTTATTTACATCTGCATTTTAATTAACAGCTGTGGGCTTGTGCACATGAGGCAAAAGCAAGTTGTATTAAGTAGACCGTGCAGGTGCTATGATGAAAGGCACTTTAGAAAAGATTTATATAACCCTCAAAACTCAGAACACATGCCAGAAACAGTCTTGGGAAGGTGGGAGATGTGGGCCTTCTGAACATAGGGCATAATTCAAAAAGTGAAAAAAGAGAGATGACCTTAATTAATTAGTTTATGGAAGGAAACGTCATGGATTCCAGGGAACCAAACAAAGTTACAGTCAGACCAGTATGACAGGACCTAAGAAGCCTATGAGAGGGCCTCCCTGGTGGCGCAGCGGTTGAGCACTGTGCTGTGGAGCTGTCCGCAATGCCCAATGCGGGTTCAATGCCCGGCCAGGGAGAATCCCACATGGTGCGGCAGTCCTCTCCTGCCTCTCCCGCTGCTCCCCTCAGCAGTGTATTTCTGATCTGCCTATTCTGCTCCCCACTCTGTCTCTGGTGAGCCCTCTCGCTGCCCCCCACCTTTGGCCTGTACCCCAGCTTGAACAAAAAAAAAAAGGAAAAAGAAGAAGCTTATGAGAGTCGAGAATTTTCTCAGGGGAAGCTTACATGGAGATAAATATCCCCCCATAGGTAGGGCTGTGTAACTTCCCAGCACCTTTGCCTGTCCAACTTCAAAATCTGTGGGACAGCAGGCACTGGCTTCTGAGATTGAGAGCAGATGCTCTGTCCTGGTGTGAACTCTTACCAATTATACTACTTTATGAAGTTTTCCATTTTATACAATGACTAATTTCAAAGGGATTGAGAGGACTTGTTTAATGCATGATGTTCAATACAGTAACTGTTCTCCTAGTCCAAGTTAGACCGGAAGCTTTTCTTTCTACTGGGGAGTAGAAGTGGGAGTGACTCTAGAGAACCTCCTATTTAGATGTCAGAGGAGAGAACATCTCCAGGGGGTGAGAACCACCAATTCCAGAGTTTCCATGAAGTTACAGGAGAAATGAAAGCCAGCCCATGAAGAACCGGGAGACTTGGGTTTGAGTCTCTTCTCCCATTGACAGCTGTGTGATCTGAATATACTTCAGACCTCCCATTCAAAAATCACTCTTCCTGTTTTCTTTTAAATGAAGAACTCCAAAAGTGTTTCCCAGGATTTGCCAACTTCTTTGGAAGATGGCGCAGGGAGGGTAGAGACATAGAACATGTTGCTGGCTTCCTGAATCAGAATCTCTAGGGATGGGGACCTGGAAGTACTTTTAATATACATCTCCTAGTATAGGGCCTCTCTGGTGGCGCAATGGGTTAAGCACAGCACGATGAAGTGATCAGCAGCCACCGCAGCACGAGTTCGATACCCTGCCAGGGAGAATCCCACATGGCGCGGCAGACCTCTCCTGCCTCTCCCTCTGCTCCCCTCAGCAGTGTACTTCAGTGGATCTGCCTGTTCTGCTCCCCGCTCTGTCTCTGGTGAGTCCTCTCACCACCCCACGCCTCTGGCCTGCACCCCAGCTTGTATGCATAAATAAATAAATCTTTAAAAAAAAAACAAAACATCTCCTAGTATAGTCTGATACCTAGTAAGTTGAGGGAGCTGCTGGATGATCCTAGGAACCCTTCCAGCTAAACAACTGAGATCCTATTTTGTGGACCACCTGCAGCTCTGCTCTCTGTGTGCCCCAGTTCTGGCTCCTAGAAACAGATCTTCCTTCCTGGTCATTGCCTGTGGACCCCATGTGACAGGGTATTAGCTGATATTCCTATAGGGCACAACCTCAAACATCAAGAAGTCTAAGGTTCTACTTGGGGTGGGGGGAAGAGTTATAGGGACACTTGTAAAGCAGTGTCTAGAGCTAAAGGGGGCGATAAGGGAAGAGGCATTGATAGAGATGCCTCTCAGGTAGGGAGATCTTGTGTGCAGAGGCAGAAACCAACACAGGTGCTGTCTCCTTACTCTCTGGTGCTCAGCTGTGTGGGAAAGTGAGTACCTGGAAGGTTCTTTCCCCAGAGCATAAACAGTTTCCTTTCTGTGAGTACAAAGTCCTCAAGGTTGGGGCCCGGATCGAACGTAGAGCAGAGAACTTAGATTGTGGTGGCTACAAAAGACTTTTTGAAAATGTTGACATTTCTGTGGTTTGCAACAAGGATATTTGCCTTCATATTAAAAAACAATAAGGCAAGGGGGAAAAGAAGAAAATACTTCTGAGTATACGAACTAGACACACTACTAACGTATTTTTTGTTGTTGGCGGTGGTGGTTTGAGAGGTGGTTTTGTTTTTGCTCTTCATTTTTGTTTTTAACTTCCTTGCTTTTCCCCATTCCTAAAAGGAATAGAATTTTATTGGAAATGGAAAATATAGAAAAGTGACAAAAGCTGACCTGACCCAAAAGTATAACCTTAATGTATATCTCTTTACAGTTTTTAAAAATGGAGACTTTAAAAACAAAAACAAAAAACTAAGAAATATATAATCCCTTTTACCATCACCTCTCCTCCAAAAAAAGCTACAACCATAACTGGCTAGTCAGACTTTGCACAGTCCATGGCTAACACTGTGCTGATAATTGTTTACTTTGTGAGCCGCTGCAGTTGTACACTGTTTTCTCCTCGGATTCATTTCCCTTCCCCCTCCCCACCCCCGCTACCTGCTTTTGTCAGTCAGTTATTACTACATAGTTAAGTTTTGATGAGAGAAAACTGTATTGGATGCTTTTATAGAGTCCTTCACCAGGGTTAGAGATGCCCTAATCACCCTTCTTTCTCAGACAAAACTTGGCATTTAAAATCTTACAAATCTAGATGAGCAAAGCGCTGAGTGTTCTTGTATTTCTTTGATTCAAGGACTTAATCGCAACTTCTTTCAAGCTGTGTGCATTTCAAACTCTATATATCGTGGGTCTGTGAACTAAGAAAGTTGCTTTTGTTTAATAAGTAGACATTTATCCCAATAAATAGATCCCATATTCTGTGCAAAGAACTGATTCCCTGCACTGGAGAAGCTTACAGATGAGTAAAGATGACAGGAATGTAGAGAATTAGCATAGGTCCCTAAGGGGCTATATATTTTTAAAACACTCCCAAGTGTCCTGAAAACCCCATCCTCCCATGAAAAGCATGCATTCAGTGTGGATGAATGATGAGGAAATAGTACCTGATTAGTAAATTACATCTTTATTTCCTTGTGTAATATTTAAATAGCCACCACTGCAAGTGTATATAATGAGCCATTATTGTCTATCAGTGTTCTGAAGCTTGTAGTAGCAGGTGTTTTTAATAGTAACTAATCAGGGCCTCCCTGGTGGCACAAGGGGTTAAGTCTCAGCACTGGGAAGCTATCCACAGCCACTGCAGCATGAGTGTGATCCCTGAGTTCAAGCCTGGCCAGGGTGCTTCCCATATGGTGCAGGAGACCTTTCCTGCCTCTCCCACTGCTCCCCTCAGCAGTGTACTTCAGTGGATCTCCCTGTTCTGCTCCCCCTCCCCCTCTCGTGAACCCTTTCACCACCCCACACCTCTGGCCTACACCCCAGTTCTTGTATGCATAAGTAAATCTTTTTTAAAAAGTAGTAATTCATCATGGCATTTCCCAGAAAGGAACATCTTATATCAGAGATAGATACGAAATAAAAACTGGATCTGTACTGCTTTCCTCCTAAGGAGTTTGAAGCTTTTCTTGTAGCAACCTTGACTTTTAAGAAATTCCAATAGGCTTATGTCGAAAACACTTGGGAAATTTGTCTTGGCCCTATTCCAGTGTGATTTTTTATTCTAAAGGGGTACCTGGAAGGGTGCAAGAGGGTGGCTACTGGATTTTGTTGTGTCTCTATATGGTATATATTTTAGAGCCTCTGATATTTAAAATAATTTTTTCGTTTATGAGACCTGTTTGAGAAAATGGTCAGGATGGAAGAGAATTGAGACTCCTGAGTCCAATTTCTGGCTGTACAGCTATTGTCTTAGGAGTCTGAGACTGGGTAAGTCTGTGTCTCTCTCCACAACTCGGGCCCCCAGTGAGAGAGGTGGCTGTAACGAAGATCCCTTTGATGGTACAGGAGTCAGGAAAAGCCAGTGTGTTGAAATCTATGGAAGAAAGGAACCAAGTGAGAGAACATCTGCTAATGTTGCATCTGTCCAATAAGATTTGTATTTGTGGATGTATATACACATAATGTGGACATTCATATATAAATGAATGCATCCAGGAATGCCAAAGCTGACCAGTGTTTGTAATGCACATCAGGGTAGCACACCACAGGGCCCAGGCTTCCTGTCTGATACTAGTGTTTTAGTTTCAGCCACTTCCGGAAGGCACCACCCTCACTTTCTCTCCAACTCTGAAATGCCTTTCACTCTCTGCCTAGGCTGAAGCTGATGTAGCTTCTCTGAACAGACGCATCCAGCTGGTTGAGGAAGAGCTGGATCGTGCCCAGGAACGTCTGGCAACAGCTTTGCAGAAGCTGGAAGAGGCTGAGAAGGCGGCAGATGAGAGCGAGAGGTGAGGATGCCTCATCCTTTCCACCTACTAGCACAGGCCCTCCCTCCTGGTGAAACAGGGCTTCTCTGATTTTGCAGTTTGAGAATTTTGTGGTCTCTTGGTGGGATCATTTCCTCTGTTGATCCTAGGTATAACTTTATTGGTTTTGTTCATTTAAAATTGGTGGATGACCTTTCATACAAAGTACTGTTGGAAACCCCCAAGGTTTCAAAGAAGGTGATCTGTTTCTGCCCTCATAAAAAGCTTACCATGCAAAGAGCAGTTAGAGGGATTTATATAGGTTCTTTCATTCCTGCTGAGCAAAGAGCAGTCATGCATTTTTTTTTAAAGGTATAGAAAAGAGACTTAGGACCTGGGTAAAGAAATTATGGATGTTCATTGTCAAATAAGTAGAAGAGGAAGCCTAGATAAAATAGAAATAGGATCTCTAAAAATACCTTATGTTGGGCTCAGTAATGCTGATAAGACAAACACGTACATAGTACAGTCAGATACTCATGTAGTCTTAGCCCACTCCCCTTGTAACCTGGCTTTGCCTAACTCATCATTCCAAGTTGGGGCTTTGTGGTCATAAAGGAAAATCATGACTCAGATTGACTGGGACAACTGGGTTTATTCTAGAAGACTTTTTCTCACACTCAACTGTTTGTACTATGAAGAGGCACTTCAGGAAAGAGTCCACAAGACTAGAGTTCTGCTATTTGAGGGATCGCAAACTAGTGTGTATATCTGTGCCCTGACCGGGGCAGGTGAATGCAATCAATCGTTTCCATTTATCCATCTTTGAAGTGAGTTTTTGCTCCCTGCTACAATGGATAAGGAGTGATTTCAGACTTCAGGATTAAAGCTTTGAGCTGAAGTTTTCAGCCCATTATTTACTACTGCTTATTGTTTCTTTTTTGCCAAGAGTTTTGGGAGTCTGTGAGATGACTCATCATGTATAGTGCACACATACCAGTGGTTTTGTGATGGACTTCATCCTGAAATACACTTGGTAGTAAACCTAAAAGGCAATGTGGTAATGTCAGACTTTGAAGTAAAAAGAAATTTGAGACCATTTACTCCAATCCCCTGGTTTTACGTATGAGAATACAAGGACTCAGAGGCTGACATGGCCTGCCTGTCTCACAGTGAGTTCATGGCTAAGCCAAAACTAGAACATAGATCTCCTAAAACATGTAGTAGTGCTTCACAAAGAATAATGATTTAGCTCTCTTATAGTCTACTTAAATGTTGGTAATTAAATCCAATTTTAACATGACTTTTTATCCCATAAATCCATGATATGGCAGGTTAGTTTCCAAAATGGAGGACCTTGCCTTAGAACTATAATATACATATCAGTATAGAAGATGGTGTCACTCCTGCCTCTCAGGACCTCTATTATGAGAGAGTTCATTAACAGGAAAACCTATGGTTTCTTTCTAAGGTGTGAGGTTTACCCATATGAACTGCCACTTTTGCAGTTTTGAAATGGTTGAATATCAGCAATTTCATATGGTTTAATGTTTTTGGTTTGTGGCTGCTGAGGTAGAACAGCTGCTTTTGTTCTGAATTTCATTCACCTTGAAGCTGAAGCTTCCCATCAGGAAAGGGAAAAAATTTCATTTTATATATATATATATATATATATATATATATATATATATATATATATATATATATATATATATATATATATATATATATAAATATATATATATATATATATATAAATATATATATATATATGTATGTATGTATGTATATGTGTATATATATATATGTATGTATGTATATATATATATATATAGAGAGAGAGAGAGAGAGAGAGAGAGAGAGATAGCGCGCGCGCGCGCGCGCAAGTAAAGCTTGTTGGCTTTCCCACATCTCAGGCCTCCCAAGTTGCAACAGGATCCTGACATGGCACCTTTCATTTACCACTAGATGCCTGGGCATTTTCACCAGTATCAAAAACCAGTATCAAAAGTATGAGATTTTCTTTTACAATGTACAGAGAGAAGTGTGTTTTTTCTCTGCTTTCAGCTCTGGAAAGTCTTGCTTCATGGTTGGAAAAAAATAAATAACTCCATGCTCTGTTTTACTCTGCCAGTTAAACTTAGCCACACAAGTCAGTGCAGCGCGAGCACACCCCCTCATCCCCACTGGGACAGTGGGGGTGTGAAGGTCAACTCTAAATCTTGGTTTTCCTGCTTGTCTTCTTTTTCAGAGGAATGAAAGTCATTGAAAGTCGAGCCCAAAAGGATGAGGAAAAAATGGAAATTCAAGAGATCCAACTGAAAGAAGCCAAGCACATCGCTGAAGATGCTGACCGCAAATATGAAGAGGTCAGATTCTGGGGCCCAGAGTCCCTTGAACTCCCCATCAGTGACCTTGGGTGGGTGGGGTGGAGGGAGCAGTGTGTAGCCTTAATTTCTTCGGTGAAATGATCTCCTTTTGCTAAGAAAAGGGTGGTTTTGAGAGTCAGAGTTCCTTTAATCTCCAGAAAATGGTTCTTATTTTGATTCTGTTGGAGATCCCAGGCCTTTACCCCAGGCCAGTCAGTAGCCCTAGGAAAGACCTGAAGACTAGGACAAAGAACTCTGGCCAGGAGAAGGGAGAGTTGGGCCTCTTGTGCTGGTGGAAGGAACCTCTCATGCCATCACCCAGCAGGCACTTCTTCCCAGTGTGAATCACTTGATACAATCCAGGCAGTGATCATACACAGACCATACAGCTACTCCGTAGATTGTGGAGGCCTTTTCCAGTCTGTCCTTTCTCCTCAAGGTGCTAGACTCCCATTATCAACACAGGTTCACAGGGGAATCAGCCTTTTCAGGATCGCTATGCTACATTAAGGAAAAACTAAAACTTTAAGTCATGTTAACTATTTTCATTTGTTGTTTGCATGGGTCATGATCAGGAGCTAATTCACCTGTGAACTTAGGGGGATTTTTTTATTCTATCATTTTATCATCTTGAGATTTTGCTGTGCCCACTAACTTTGAAATGCTTCGGAGATCCTCCGTCAGTTTCTTCCACTAAATACAGATTGACTTCATTAGTCATCTCACCTACTTATTCATGTTGGCATCTTTTGCTGTTTCTATTGGAATTTTTAATCTCCTCCACAAAGAGGTTGAGGTACAGAGCTCTAAGTTGATGGGGTTCTTAGGATTTTTTCATGTTCCTGGCAGCCTACACCTTTTCTATATAAAACACATCATGTCTCATCATACTGGAGTTTTTGAGATTATGAATTTCATCTCTCTCCCTCTTTCTACACTTTGGTCTGACTACAGTGTAATTATAGTCTTTACCTGTGTCAGAGTTAAAATGAGCCTGCCTGCTCATAACGAAGTATCCTGGGTCTTAATGAGAAGTCCCTGGCCTCTCCATTGGCACTCCTCATGAAGAACTGCTTCTCTCCATTCTGTGGGGAAAGGGGGCATCGTGTTTGTAGGCAAGAACTCCTAGGGCCTATAGATCCAACCCCCATCCTCACCCCCTCCACTCAAAACTTATAAGCCCATGGTGCATGTGTGTTGTGTTTGTCCTGCTGCAGGTGGCCCGTAAGCTGGTCATCATTGAGAGTGACCTGGAGCGTGCAGAGGAGAGGGCTGAGCTCTCAGAAGGGTAAGCAGGCCCAACACCAGGAGGCCGTGTGTGGGTTTCTGCAGAGCAGTGACTAAACAGCATGACCTTTTGGCAGCTGCACATTTACCTGTTTCAGCTCCAGGCTCCTTATGTGCTCATTCGATGTGGATGAGCCACAAGTCTGGAACACACGGGACTTGTATGGGGTTTCTGTGTATGAGTGCGTGTATCACTGCATGCCTTACCTGCACACTGATTTTGAGAATGGCCTTGTGCATTTCCTGTGTCCACTAACAGCCAAGTTCGACAGCTGGAAGAACAATTAAGAATAATGGATCAGACCTTGAAAGCATTAATGGCTGCAGAGGATAAGGTACTGATGGCTCATGTGGTTTTTAGGTTTAACTGCAACCCAGATGTCTTTCAGCTTCCAATGCCTACTGGTTCATTGGTATAATGACTGCACCTTCACTACACCCTCTGCTATCTTATATCTTGCTTTAAGTGCTTTCTTTGGGTCCTTTATACTCCTTTGTTTTTTCTTCATATATGCTCTCCGGTGCAGCCAAAAAAGAAGCCAAATTGTTGTTGCATTTTGTCACCCTTCCAAGTTGTTGGATTTTGTCACCCAGCTTTCTGCTGTTGCAAAGAGGAGGAGGCAGTGTCCATGGCAAAATTGAGCTTCTTAAAACTTGACAATTTGGCTACTTTAAGGCAGCCCTTTGTTCTCTAGGACTCAGTTTTCATTTTTTCCCATCCCTCTCCTTTTTCTCTCCTCCTTCCTTTGGCTTTTCTCCCACCATTTCTGCCTCTGATCGAAAACATTAGCAAATGTGCCGAGCTTGAAGAAGAATTGAAAACTGTGACGAACAACTTGAAGTCACTGGAGGCTCAGGCTGAGAAGGTATGCCAGGAGCGTGGTGTCGGGAAAAAGGCATCTTTTAAGAGCTCACTTTTTCTCTTCTGAGATCCTGCTGATGAAAACAATAGGCATTTTAGTAATGGCAGTTTTCAAGGTGATTTGCTGGTAATTATTGGATAACTGATTGTTTTGTTTTTTTTAGTAGAGGTTATATTTTACGTTGAGTATGTGAATCAATCTATAACATTTTAATTTAAATCAGTTAAAACAAGATTAGATAGTTTTCTTGTTCTTATCCCATGTAAAACAGTGAGCAAGAAAACAATGTATTATAGTGTGCCATTTGAGATCAGAGTCTCATTACCTCCTATGAGATCCGCAACATCTATGGGCTGGGCCAGCGCTTTCTTTGTATCGAAGACACGAATATAGAGTAAGCGGTGGCCTGACATCTGGAACGTTCTTTTCTAATTACAGTACTCACAGAAGGAAGACAAATATGAAGAAGAAATCAAGGCCCTATCTGACAAACTGAAGGAGGTAATATAAGTGTTTTAGTTGAAGCGAATGGATTTTAAATATGTTTTTATGGAATTGGTCAGGGCTTTTCAAGTTGTGTTGATCCAAGTCAGGAATATTCAGATGGTCCTGGAGTTCATGTGTGGTGCTAGCTGCAATCGCACACTGTAGTGACAGACTGAGAGGTAGTTTCAGGCCCATTTTGTGGGTGCTCTTTCTTTCTGTAGTTTCTGCTATATTTATAGCTCCCAATTTTGACTGAAATAAATTGAATCATTACAGGCTGAGACTCGGGCTGAGTTTGCTGAGAGGTCAGTAACTAAATTGGAGAAAAGCATTGATGACTTAGAAGGTAAGATCTTAAGTTTTGTTTTTAATTTAATCCTTACAGTTGAGTACTGACCTGGCAAAACGATTTTTCAACCCAAAGGCATCGACTCTGATTTACTTCTTTGCTCTGGCACATTCTCCTGTCTGTCCTTTGGGATTTTCATTCTATGGGTCTTAAATTCTTGGACCGAGTCCTCTGCTCACAGGTGATGGTTAGCCACCAGATGGGGCACATCTCTTTTGTAACCAGTCATCCAGCTTTCCTTCATTCTCTTCAGATGTGTGCAAGTTAATTTTTTCCTTTCAGATGAGCTAGTTGTAGGTGAGAATAACTATAGTGTATTTTCTATCTCTAGGGATACCTCCTAGTTGTAAGAATAGTGTGGTTTTGTTTTTAGACACAGTCCATCTCCTTCAAATATGCATTGAATGTAAAGGTTTGGTGATTTTTTAAGTTATAATCTTGGCAGATGCTCTATATCCTGAGAGGGGCATAGAGGACTATCTTTCGAGATTATACTTAAACATTTCTCCCTTCCCACACTTAGGTCTTGTTTTAGTAACACCCATTCTCTCTCACAGAAATCCTAAATGTTGAGCTCTGAGGTTTGTGAAGGGTCAGCTCTGGGGGAGAAAAAAAAGTCAAAATAGATACAGCAAAGGCAGGAAGAGCCAGAAAAGGAACTGGAGGTCTGTGCAGATGATAACCAGGCTAGTGGATAAGAGGAAATGACAAGTGGTTGCAAAACAGTCTGCCAGAGTGCAGCAAAGTATGAAACCTTCATCATTCAAAAACTAAACTGCAGGCTTGTCACAGCACCACCAAAAAAAGTGTGGGTCTCCTTGTTCAAGCTTCTTCACCCAGAAACTTGGCAACTTGAGCGGGAAGATCACAGGAATGGTTTAAATGGCACAATATAACATCCCCGTGGTCTAGTCTGGTCAGGAAGTCAATGGCTTAATGGTGGAGCCAGGTAAGGATTACAGGTTACAGTCACAAATTGTTCTTCCAAACACTACCTTTGGATTTCTTTTCCACTGTTTATAATTGCACATGACTGATTACATTAGTGTAGTTAAAATATAGCTCTAGGAAAGGAAGATGTTCTTTTACCACCCCACGCCCCACTACCACCCCAAGAGATAGCCGTTTGTAGTTTTGTTTAGGGTTTAACCTGGTTTACTGATATACCTACCATATTTGTTATGATTTTCATATTGAGTCTTTCTTATTTTATTTTCTAATGGGTTTTGTCTTTTTCTTTTTGTTTCGATTCATTTAAAAACAAAACGCACGCCTCCTGCATTGGCCACCTGCTGCGGCACCAATTCCTTCATGCATTGCCCTTTTCTTGCTGCTGTGTTGGGATGGTGCCCATGCCATCCTCACTCACCCTCCATCTCTTGATCACTCTCCATGTCCTTGCACCTCTGCCTTCCACTTCCTGGTCATAGACGAGCTGTACGCTCAGAAACTGAAGTACAAAGCCATCAGCGAGGAGCTGGACCACGCTCTCAACGACATGACTTCCATGTAAATGTTCATCCACCCTGCCTGCTCACATCCGTGCCCTCCTGCTAATTGATAAATTCACGCTACTTCCTCTGTGCCTCCAGAGCCTCCACCTTTACACCTTTCGTTCACTCTTTCTTGCATAATCTAGGATAGTTAGTGTTTCTTCCACTTTCTACTAATATAAAAGCCAGAAGATTGAGTCTGTTTTATACACATAATTTTCCTTTCAGGATTCATTTATTTCATAATCTGAGTTCAGTTGTTCCCACCAAACAGTGAACTGGAATCTGACTTGAGCACTGTCCTCTTAGGAAACTAAGCTGGGCTCAGGCAAGATCAGGCCGTGCAGCTCTGCAGGAGCTTCCCAAGAAAAACCACATTTGTTTTCCTGCAATTCAAATAAATGTAATATCATCACTTTTGTAAAAGATACAAATGAAAGCACCCAGAAGTGTCAGGTTATTGAGGGTCTGAGGAAAAGAAAATTGACCCAATATAGGCTAAATTTTAATGCCATAAAAGACTATCTCTTCCTCACTTTGAAGAATTTTAAAGAGTAATGATGCCTCTGCCAAGTAACCAAGACTTTGGTTCTCTGTGTTTACATAAAAGGATTTAAAATACCCACAATAAACACCAGAACCTGTGTCAGAGAAATGGGAAGTAAAACACAGAATGTGCTATATGAATTTGGGAGTTAATGACTCAGCCTTCGTTGCTGTGGGGCAGCAAAAGTCGGAATAGATAGTCTTGTTCTCATGAGGACCTTAGCAGAGAGGACTAATTTATCTATTATTAACCAAACCTAAACACTATACTTACTCTGACCCTAAATTCTAACCTGGAATGCTCCCCAGAGGGCACTCTTCATTCTAACACGATGGCACTGAATTCCGTGTGCTCTGGGAAGTTCATTTTCTAGGCCCACCTGTCATACCTCGACCCAGGCAGAGAAAAGGTAGCTTGAAGAGTGTGGCATGTGCCTGCTGCCTTACAGCTCATAACATCTCCACATTACCCTTAAAGACATGATGTCACCATAGAAACTAGAGAGCATTCCATCATCTCTCCCCTCATCAGTAAATAAGGGGGTGAGTGGATCATCTGTCTCTAAGGTCTTTCCAATGCTCCGGTGTGGTGATTCTGTAAGGAAAACTATGAGCATCGAGTATGAGTAAATATTCTAAGAAGTGGGTTTAGTTTAAAATGTGATGTTAAATTCCGTTCATGGGTTTTCTTGAAATTGACCCTGACCCAGAGGGAGCCAGCCATGCCTCGGGTCCAGGTACTGAGGGGCGAAAATAGATGTCCTCCTCGCGGGTGGCTTGTGGGGTTTTGCATGTCTGCTTCTCACCTGTGTTCCAAGTGTTGCTCTCATCTGTCCGTTTGGTTTTCCTTTTGTCCATTATACCACTTTTTTTCTTTCTCCCACCTTTTCTTTTCATGCAGATAAATTTCTTTGCTTCAGTTCTCCCAAGACCCCTTCATCAAGCTGGATGCCTCACCTCTCTGAGCTCTGCAGTTTGTCTGTTCTCCACCTGGCCGTGGTCCTTTCTTTTGGCATCCTGCCAGAAACCCGCTGTGCTTTCTATTGTACAGAAACTCTTCATTTCAGTGTAAAATAAACACTGTGTATGCCATTTCTCTTTGCTCTTCTTTTTACTTCTTATTTATTGACATTTTCATTTCAACACAATAAAACTTCAAATCTGCTTCATGAGGGTTAATTTTTTAGCTGCTGCTTTTTTATTTTTTCCATTCCGAATGTTATCGATAGCAAGAGTTTCTGAAACAGTAGTTCCTAGTAGAGCTTTAAAAAAGGTGCTCCTACGTGGACCCCTCTCAGAGTTTAGTTTCTAAAGCTCAGAGTGAGGCCTGGTATCTGTTTTATTTAGGAATTAGAATGGTTCTGATATGTAGCCTGGGTTGAAAACCTCTGCACAGGGGCTCTTGCTTGTTGGAGTTAGAAGATCCACCTAGAGCAGTGCCTTCCTCTGCCAGAGACTTTGTGTGGGATGTGATTCATTTAGATGACCCTGCATTGGAGGACGTGGTTAACTAATGAAAGACCCATGAGGAAGGGGGCTCCATAACCATTCCCCATTGTTAGGAATTAACATATTGGGAAAGGTGAAAAAAAACTTGTAGTCAACAACTTAAATGGAAGTTATTGGTGTTCTTCCTTTCTTAACACAAAGGACAGTTAAAGCTTTTGTGTATACTCATATGCTACATATATGAATGTACTAGGTTTCCTTCATTTTGATCATAAAATGACATACCAGGTTTTCTAAATATGATCACTGGGTCCACGTTGAAATTTATTATTGTATATAAATAACCTTTAGGTTAATAGCTGTTTTTGTTTTTTTCTCATATGTGGTCATTTTTAAGTATAGCCATTCAGGTTGATTTTGTTTTTTTTTTTTTTTTCCTTAAAAGGTAGTTGGTGAAAATTGTTCAGAATGCAGTTCTATTTTAATTGGGTTTCAATTTTTCACTTCAGAAACAGCAATTAAGTGATTTTTTTTTAAGCACATTGCAAAATTAGAACTTTAAAAATGGTAAGACTTTTGTTTCTTGATTTCCATCATTTCTCTTAACTTTCTGTCTATATTTCTCCTGTGTTTTAAGTGTGGGTGATTTTCATCTGTTTTGTGTGTAGTTTTTACTAGCCTAAAAGGATTGATACACCACTATAATCAAATAAATTTGAACAAACTGGAACTGCCAGTCATTCCACAGAAATCAGCAGAGAAAAAAATACTCTTTTTAAAGAGCTATGAATTATTTTTGTACAACATAGTAGTGGTTTTTAAATTTAAAATCTGAGCGCGCCCAGCTAGCTCAGTTGGTAGAGCATGAGACTCTTAAATTTAGAATCTGGACAATGTCTCTCCCTTCAGGGCATAAAGACTTCCATGATTTCATAGTTTTCTTTTCCTGAGTCTTCTTGAGCCTGTTTTTTGACCATGAGTCCTGCCTTGTTCTACTTTAAATTCAGAGTAATAGAAGTGGGCCCTTCTCTGAGTAACCTTACTTCCTGCCATAAATAATGACAAGTTTGATGTTCTGCTGAACAAGGTGTTCAGTTAATTCTGGGGGCACATCAGTTTTTTTGAAACCCAGAGACTTTCACACTTTCTAGAAGTACATTCACAAAGGAAATGGGAAACTGATTAATTGGGAAGGCATAGCTGAGATAACCAAGGAAAGCATAGGGACACAAAGATAACTAGCAAGTTGAGTTTATCAAGAAGTTGCTGGAGCCCCAGCTTCCAGTTCAGAGATCCAGGCCATAGCTGGAACTGCAGCAGGAGCCTCAGTTGGCCCAAACCAAAAGCATGTCTTTGGGCAGTAGAGACCTAACACATCTGGAGGTAGAACAGGAGGAAAAGTACTCCCAAATATATAAAGGTCTGGTCCCTGCCACCAGTTTCATGGCAGCTGAAATGGAACATTTCAAAATGGGGATGTGGTGGGGACAGCTGTCATTTGTGCTGCATGTACATTGACCCTCTGGATTGTCCAGGGTTTCTCCTAAGTTCTTCCATCCTAGCTTGGCCACATGTTGGCTCAGCAAACTGAGACAACCTGTCTACCTGTGGCCATAGTTCAACATGCTAGTGGGGTTTACATTTTGCCCCCCAACCATATGTTGTTACATGACACTGTGGAAGGTAGTGAGCGTGTGATTTGTACTTGATGAACTGTTCATCTGTGAGAAGATAGATAAATGGAGTCTGAACCAGTGTTGTGCTAAAGAGCTAATGAGGAAGGATAATTCTGACTGAGAGCTATTGGAGGAGATGACATTCGATTAGGATTTTGAATATTCAGAAAATTTGGATGAGCCAAGAGGACGAGGTAGCAGATAGTTCAAGCTAGAAAACGTAATAAGCGCACCATCTTCCCATTTGCTATCATTTATGAGAGAGTTAAAATAGGAAGTTTCCAAGCAACTGAGGGATCAGAGACTGGACATGTTCCCTAGGGCAAGAACTAGCAGCTTTTCAAAATCATGAAGCAGAACTTCTGGACCCAGGTTATCACTATCATTCGAAACAACTGAATCCACCAGCTTTTCCCATTAGATACCAGTCCCTTATCATGCCCAGGGGGCATTCCCTGGACCATCAGATACATACTGACTTAAGGTTGACTTCTTTACCATCTGAGCAAATGCCAGTATGTAAAAATGTGTGTATGTCTGTATATACAGAGAAACACCTATGTATAGACAAACACATATCTCTGTATAAATGTATATAAAGTGGAGTTCGAGATTATGTTGATTTTATATCCATCTAGCACTAAACATGAATGCCAACCACTTCAAGAAGTAAGCAAATAAATTCTAAGTCAGTTTTGAATGGAGATAAATGCTTGTTATTTTGTACTGTGAGGAGGGTATTACATACCAGTGTCAAAGCTAGATGAGGGTTCAGAATTTACACTGTATCATGGTGATTGCAGGAAGGATGGGGAGTTTAACTATATTTCAAAAAATTCTAATGCAACATAAGTGGACCCTCCCTGCTACCACCTGAAAGGAAATCCTAAACCTGTGAGTCATAGGTGGACAGAAATGGGCAGGTTGAGCCCTACAAAGATTGCTGGGCCTGCCTATAGCCCTCACTCAGCTTATTGTCAGAAACTACATTCAGCTCATTTTACACAGTGAGTTTAGTGAGGTGTAAGAGGAACATCCCCTCTCCTCCACTACCCTGCTCTCTCCCCTTCTACCAAAAGAGAAATTCCTGCTCTTACTAAGTCAGCCTTTCCCTGGCCACTCTTCCTGGGCACAGGACAGATGACTATAAAAGGAGAGTGAACTACTCAGCAAGTGACCAGTACCTGAAGTATCTCTGTGTTCTCTGTTAACTCCCTGTCTCCAAATCTGGCTAACCTCTCTCCTTCTGCCTCTTCTCTTCTGCTAACCTGCTTGCTGACCTGTACAGATCAACTCTACCAGCAACTTGAGCAAAACCGCCGCCTAACTAACCAACTAAAGCTGGCCCTGAATGAGGATTAAACTTAAGTGGGGAAGAACTTGGGCTGAATTATAGGAATGGAACTTGTGGGTAGGAAATCTAAGACTGTCCATACCTTCAACGAATAGGGTTGAAAACCATTGCTTTCTGCAGAAATGTACATGAAAGGAATCAGCTGAAAGGCCAGCCTTGCCCGCATTTCCTTCTTATATCTGGAATAACCGAGTTGTCTTTAATCTCAAAACAGCTTTATGGTAAAATTACATATGTTGATGGATAAATATTTATAACAATCAGTTCAGCACTCCTGTTTGCAATTGCAGGTCCTCTTGTTTGATGCATAATGAGGACCGAGAACTGTTTTCTATTTCCTACAGAGAGCTGAGCCCTGCTTTAAGTTAGAAAGCCAAAGCAGAGGGGTGTGTATGGTATAACTATATATATATTATATATAGGGCGTGTTATATATAATATATATATATATTCCTATTACATATTCATATTCCTGACTTCTTAATATCTGATACAGTGTTTGAAAATATGAATAAATGTACCTATGCTTGGGTAAAATAGCTTTTGAAAACAGCTCATGTCAGAAGCCCCTGAGTATTTGAAAGGTATGCTTTTATTTGGTCTATTGGTGTTGGAATCTGGTGAGAATGTCATGCTCAGAATAAATAGAACACTAAGAATAGTAAGAGAATGTCCTACTAAAGTGTGCATGAAACATATTGATAATTTTTTTTAACGTGCAACAGAAATAAATAATTTAAACAGTTGGCAGAAATCCTATTTACGTCATCTCTGTGTTCTGTGAGATTGTGTTAGTTACAGTACAACTTCCAGACCTTTTAATAACTGCCTGTGACTCGGAAATGTCTGCTGTTATTAACTTAAGTGCTGTGAGCACCTCTCCCTGTTCCCACAGCACAGGACCAGTGAACCTTCCCCAAACTTCACTTGCATTTTATTCTCAGTGAATTGTTGGGGACGGTTCCCCGACTGCTCTGTGAGAACCTGCTGTGCCTGTAGTTCCTTCAGGTCAAAGACATCCTCCGCTTTCATAGGTCCTTGTCTGGAAATGAGCAATGTCTTATAAGCATGCCTAGTTCTAATCATCTCATCCTGTGTTTGCGATTGATGTTTGCCTGCTTGAATGTACAAACCACCGCTGTGTCCAAAGCGCAGCTATTCATGACTTAATTTTCTAATCCCACCACAGAGAAAGTGGCTCATGCCAAAGAAGAAAACCTTAGTATGCATCAGATGCTGGATCAGACTTTACTGGAGTTAAACAACATGTGAAAACCTCCTTAGCTGCGACCACATTCTTTCATGTTGTTATTGTTAACTTTTGTTTTGTTTTTAAACACCTACTTACCATAAAACCCCTTAAACGCATTTTTTTATTTACTTTTACCACTGTCACAGAATCACCCACAAAATATCAGCTAGATCGGGGGGTGGGGAAAACACAACACACAGAAAGGCAGTGATGACTTCAATGTGCCATTTCCCAGGCTGGCGTGGCCACCCTTCCTAGAGATGTTAGCGACAGAGCATGCTCAGTCAGTCTGGGGCTCCTCACGAAGCAGAAAGATTCCCACTCAAAGTGCCAACGACAGTAAGCAGGAAGGTTAATGTTGGAAACACAGTCAGGTGTGGACTGGTGCTACTTTCCACAAAAGGTCCCACTGTGGTCTTTCAGTTTTGTACAATTTAAAATTCTGTCCAACACTAATTTATTTTGTCTTGAGTATGAGGTGAGAACTGTGGATCCTGTATGCCTGAATTCACTAAAGCCAAGAGTTTGTAAGCCACGCTGCTCTTCTAGACTTCTGTTTCTCCTGACACTTGGAGCTCATTACAGTTTGTAGCATAGCATTCATTGTGGATTTCCACTTTTCATTTCGCCATGTTAAAGTGAAAGATTTAGGCACTACATAAAAAATGGTAAAGAAAAAACATTTTCTTAAGAGTTATATGTAAACATTGTATAATGATATGGAATAAAATGCACATTGTAGGACATTTTCTAAATTTGGTGGTCCTGTCATTTGTATGTTTACCTTTTTGAACTTTAGCTCATGTGATTTAACTTACTTCCCCACACAAATGGTTTCTTAGCATGAAATAATCTCCCAAAGCCCAGGGGGATCTGGATCTGGTTTTCCTGTGTTCTTCCAGAAGTACTCAAGGCAGCACCCCTTTGGTCTGTTAAAGTTAGAACCAAGTAGGAAAGACCCTTTCCAAACTCCCTGCATTGAAGGTATCCATTTGTACACACATACATACTCCTTTTCCAGTGGTTTTACTAGTTGGGGGATTTTTCCCCTTATATTGTCTTTAGGAGTGGCATACACGCACATGAACAGATGTGGATTAGGCACCCAATCCACTGTGGTCCCCCAGCATTGTGACACTACTTAAAAGTATAGCTTTAAAGGACCTTTGTGATGTTCTGCTTTCTAATGCGTACTGTTCTAAATTCCAAAACATACTCATTTTCTCAGACTTAGAAACTGAAAATGTCATAGTTTGCTCTCAAAAACTTAAGCAAACAAATTGATTACAAACAATATCAGTTGGCAAAATTTGTTGGGAGGGGGGAGGGGGAAGGTGTTCTCATGAAGAGCAAGCAGTAGATTGAAAATAAATGAAAACTCATTTGGATGCACATTTAATGCTTTCATTCAAAAGTATTAATAGCCCCTTCAAAGATTTCCTTTCCACATAAAGCAAGGGTGTGAGACAAAGAACCCAAATAGAAACCTGGAAGCCTTACAGTTCCCATTTCTAAAAAGATGTCCCCTTGCTCAAGGCGAATAAATGCTCTGGGTCCCAACCTTCCCACACCTCTACCAGCGCTCAGCGCCCTCCTGCCAGCCCTCAGCAAGACAAAACCCTGTTTCCACCTCACGTCATCATGGAGGCCTCCTCACCCCACCAATCTGCCTTTGGGAGCCACATCTGCCTTCTCTGCTAGCAGCCTGACCTGTCATGTTCCTGAATCTCAGCCCTTTGTGAAATGGGGAGGATTAACCTCTAGCTCACAGGTTATTGTAGGCCTCAAATGTATAACCCGTGTAATAAAGTAGCCCAGCTCCTTCTGCATGCCTGGTAAACAGTAACTGCTGTTACCCTCAGCTGCCACGCATATAGAGGCTATTTATTTAATATCTGACTTTGTGAAGCAGGGGTAACACACACTTTGTCCCAAATGATGGTTATTAATACTAAGAGCCTTACATCAGAGCCTATGATCACCTTACAAATGTGCTTTCAGCTTCACATCAGTCCCCACTTTCTGAATACAGATATAGGCTCGGGGAGGCTGAATGAAACTACTCACAGTTCCATAGCTCACAAACTCGGATCAGGCTTCCAGCACTGTGTGGCTCAGTGTCTTCCAGCAGAAGACAAGCAACTGCTATAAATAAGTAGAAACATGATGCAGCAGGTTCAGATGGGAGAGGTGGAGCCTGGGAAGATGCAGGATGAGCCAGCTTGCAGCTGACATGGCCACGGTTGAGCGGTTTACTGCCAACTTCCTTCCTGGGATCCAGGGATCAGATGAGATCAATTACCGAAGCATCGTGCCAATTAGAAAAATTATCACCTGATCTTTCTCATAAATGGAAAAAGAACACCCTAGCTCCATGTGGCACACCTTGGGTCTGACCCAGTGTGGTTGTCAGAACATGCGGCTCTGTGAGGTCAGAGGAGAGAAATTAGGGCTCTTCTTCAGTGCAGAAATACTAACCCTGGAAGCCATTATGGTCACCATTTAAAAAATCATGAAGTACAGAGAAAATTCAAGATTCATACTCTAGTGGCCTCTGAGTTCGACGCCCAGCCAGGGAGATTCCCACATGGCATGGCAGACCTCTCCTGCCTCGCCTGCTGCTCCCCTCAGCAGTGTATTTCCGTCGATCTGCCTGTGCTGCTCCCCACTCTGTCTCTGGTGAACCCTCTTGCTGCCCCACGCCACTGGCCTGTACCCCAGCTTGTATGCATAAATAAATAAATCTTTAAAAAAAAAAAGATTCATCTCTAAATTCCATTGTTGAGACTCAGCTGGCCCAGAGTTCAGCAAAGATAGCTGGAAGGCTTAAGAGTAACATTGTGGAATTCCACAGACAGGATACAGGGTAAGAACATAAGCATCTTTAAAAAAATGTTTAAATGTATGATGAGTGTGCTAGAATTTGTCATTGAGGGGGAAGATAAAGCACTTTGTGAATGCATTCTGAATTTTTGGAGACTGGCATTGAAGAGAACAATTACCCTATTTGTTGCTCCTAAGAGATAATCATTAGCAAAAATAAAATCTATTTTCTGTATACCCAAAATTCAGTACTTTGGGTGATTTTTTTTTTCCCCTCAACGACTGGGGGTGGGGGTGGGGGAGAGGAGTATCTTTTTTACTTGAACAAATATTTGAGAGTGTGTTCACATTTTTTCAATTTGTCGATGCTATTTGTAGGCATGATTTTCAGTCTGCAGTCAGATGTACGTATGGGGCATTGGGGGTAGAAGGGAGAAAAAAAGGAACATGAATTCTCCAATCAAAACAAAAATCGCTGGTGTGCTCGGGAAGCCATCATTTCCAGAACTGGAGACAGGAGTTTGGAAAGAAATTTAAAATGTCATTCAGTGCAAGAAGTGTTTCTTCCATTATGTATACTTTGTGACATTGAAGATTTTCAGAGCTGCATTCCTCTGACAGGAGTCATAAATTTTGTATGTCACACAATGAATGAAGCTATGTTGAAGGTTCACTAATACAAATATAACTTTTGCCAAATTTTTGACAAATGGACATCAACCTAAAGGATAAGACCAGTTCCTGTGGCATGTGAGAGTTTTATTACCATGTGTTACAAGGCCACAGAGAACAAAGAGTCTAGTCAAGGCTTTATCAGGG
This sequence comes from Scalopus aquaticus, assembly GCA_004024925.1. NCBI lineage: Eukaryota > Metazoa > Chordata > Mammalia > Eulipotyphla > Talpidae > Scalopus > Scalopus aquaticus. The sequence continues at coordinate 39,394 of PVIJ01008688.1, forward strand.
CCTGGCAGGGCTGAGGCCCTGAACTGAAATGCTGATTCAGGACCGGAAGCAGTCTTATGGTCTATGAAGGCCCAGAATGATGCTGTGACTTGTTTGTGTCCTGTTGAGCTAGTTAAGTTCAGCTGTCATGTTGGCCAGACAGCAAGGTATGAGTTTGGAAACCAGAGGGAAGGTTTGAAGGCTGCTCCATCATTTACTGTGTGACTCCAGGTTTGGTTTATCTTTTGAGCTGAAATGTCTGCATCCTGAAAAGAAATTGGTGGTTTACCTCTTCATGTGCCTGTGCACTTCCTCGCAGGGCTGAGAGCTACAGGAGTTGCTCTGTGGAGAATGCCACTCCCACCCTCTCCAGCTCCTCTTCTCAACCATGAATCTTCTGCGTTGGGTCCTTAGGAAAACTGAAAGAAACTTTAAAAAAAAAGAAAAGAAAATCCTCAGTACCATTCCTCTGGAGGCCATTCATTGCATTGCAAGGGTACCTCACACTTAAAAAGAAAAAAATTCAAGGGCCTCACTGGTGGCGCAGCGGTTAAAGTCTCAGCACTATGAAACTGTCTCTAGCCACTGTGGCCTGAGTTTGATCCCCGGCTAGAGAGCTGACACACATGGTGCAGCAGACCTCTCCTATCTTGCACACTGCTCCCCTCAGCAGTGTATTTCAGTCAGTCCCCCTGTTCTGCTCCCTACTCTGTCTCTGGTGAATCCTCTCACTCCCTGTACCTTGGCCTGCACCCCAGCTCTTCTATGCATAAATAGATAAAATTTTAAAAATCAAAATGCATTTGTTGATTGGACTAGCAGCCCAAAATAAATGTTCACGTAAAAATTCTGTGCACAGAAGGTGGTGAATGCTTCATAGTGATAGGTTCCTGTTTCATTTTTAAATAAAACACTGGGTCTTGAAAATATGTCTCTGTTGCTCTATTCTTGAACTGCATTTGAATGTTCTGTTGAGTGAAATCAGACCAAAGATGGAATACTCCAGGCCTTAATGGCTTTTGAGCCCTCATTCATTCCTGAGGAGCATTTGGCAGGACCACTGGGGAAAATGCTCTCTCCAGAGGAAAACTAATGAAGGAAAAGGTAAAGAGCCCTTTGTGTGTGTGCTGGAGGGAGGGATGGTTCTTAGTTCTATCTCCCAGAGGGCTGACGGGGCATGACTGGGAAGTGTGGTGGGGGTCTGTTCTCTGGGTGAATGCTGCCTGAGGCAGGGGAGGGGGAGTGGAGGGGTGGGGAGGGCACACTTTGCTATCGTGAGTCCTGAGCCGTTGTTAATTTGAGATACTCAGGATTTAGAATGCTGTCTTTCCAGTGTAACTCTTGATGCTTAGACTCATAAACTCATTATTAAACTCCCAGGTACAGTCACTGGAACAATAGAGCTCCGTGGCCTTCCGAAGAGCTAGATTTTGTTGGATAGAGCACATCCTGCTTTGGTACCCCCACGCTCCCACCCCACCCTGAGTTGAAAAAACCACATTTCACAGTAAAACAACTGCCAAGTAAGTACTTGAATCATGCAGTGGGTCAAGGACACCATTCTCTGAAGTGAGTCACTATCCTAAAAGGGTTAAGTGTTGTTGCTAAAAGTTCAGTGGTTAGCACATTAGAAATGTGAGCTGTCACCCAAGGAATGAGGTTTTTCATTTTTGTTTTTAAGGTGGGTCATGGCTTCGTAAGGATAGCTACCACAACTGCATCTCAGAACCTGGGCTCAAAGTGATTAATTGCTAGCTTATTCAGTTTAAAGACCTCTGTTCCTGTGATTTGTTATCCTGCTCTATTCTCCTAAAGCACTCCTTCCCAGAACACTCCAGGGCTGTCTGCATTAGTACCTTCCCAAGAAGTTAAAAAGGAGCAAGGCAAAATGATTTGCTTAGGAATAGGAATATTGTTCATGTAAAGACAATGTGTCTCAGCTGTTCCTCATCTCAAACCCTTGCAAAAGACTCATACTTCTCCCGTCACTAATCCTCTTTGAATACTCCTATCTAGAATGTGTGTCTGGCTTATGTTTTTCTCTTCCCCCTTCAACTATAATTTTAAATTACTCTCTCCTACTTGTGTATAATCATAGAAAAGATCTCCATGTTGTCTTCTAGTATCTAGGGAATATATGGAAATTAATATTATACATAATTTGGCCTGTGAGACTAAGAATTAAATTTTTACTTCCACTTAGTAGCACACACATGATTGTAAGGACAACTGCTTGGGGGTGTAGAACAATACAGGAAAATATGTAACAGCTGTCTCGCTTTGAGGAGTCTGATCTAGAGGAAACCATGCACCCATATTAAGAAATAATAATAATAGGGTCTGATGACATGGCAAATTGGGAGTAAAAGATAAGGAATGCATTGAAACAATTATCATGTCCCCTTTCTGGAAGACAAAAGTACCTAACATCAGTTGAAAAGGCTTTCTTGGGCACGCTGTCTGATTCTCAGGGCAAGTCCAGGGTGGCTCACCACCCACCTTGCCCTCTCAAACCTAGAAGCAGTTGCTCTGCTAGTTTAGAGACTCTTTCCTACTGACTCTGGCCACCAGTTTATTTTGTTCATCATAGCTTTCTTCTGCCAGAGTTTAAAAATTCTACCCCCTTACCTACTCCCCATTTCTTGTTTGCCATATAATGTAGGGTTTGCTTTTTTCCCTCCCCGCCCCAATCTTACCATAATTTTTCTTTTATACCAGAGCATCTCTCCATCTTTAGAACTAAGTAGAGTATAAATAAATAATAACCAAACTCTTAAAGAATAGAAAATCAACTTTCTACACTTGTAGGAAGGTCTTGTGGGAGCCTTTGTTTCTGGGAAAGCAAATGGATGACTCACCACAAACACTCCTCCCAGGGGAGGCCTCCGGGTGTTCTTTCTTAACAGCACTGAAAGAAGACAAGACAGCAGCCTGATCTGCTGGGGTTGCCAGACTTCAGCCTGCCTAATGGCTTAGGAGCCCTGGGGTCTCAGGCTGATAAGCATTTTGCAGCCTTGCAGAAAAGATGAAAAGTGAGGTGATATGCCAGAGAGAACTGGTTCTCATTACTGTATTAATAGGAAAGCTAGATTGTGGGAGCTCGCCTTTTGGCTTTTCCATTTTGGGGTTCTACCCAAGAAAGATAAAGGGTTATTGATAAAAATAGCATGAGAAAATTTGGAGCAAAAAGTCTCTTGTCTAAGAAATTAATTTCAGTTTCTGTAACAGCAATAGAGATGTGTTATATATTTAAAGGAGTATATAAATTTCATGCAGAATTTGCAGGTTCAAATGAAAACTATTTGCCACATTTGGATACAGGGTTGCAAGACATTAATCAAAATGCACACATACAAGCCACCATCTGATTGCATAGTTTCAAGCTTTTGATTTGTAACAGAACATTATAAAAACAATAGAGAAAATCTATAAAGAAAAAAAATCACTCATAATCTCATATACCACTTGAAAAAAATGTATTTTCCATGTGTTTTGCTTAGGTATATGTACACACACACGTATACCCACACATGTGTAACTTATTCAAAACTTTGTTTTTGATTTTAAAAAAATGCACTTTCCTATGTTGCTAACCTAGTCTTCATGGTGTCATAATATGATATTGCATCTGTTCAGTGTGCCGTACTTTGTTATCCTTATTTTGATCATTTGGATTATTTCTGATTTTTTTGTTATCATAACTAGAACTGCTATGAGAATCGTTGTGATTTGGATATTTTCTGACTCAAAGGAAATGAAAAGATACTTTTTTAAAAAAGTTATTTCTTTTCAGTGTAGGCATTCCCTAAATACATTGTCAAGTTGTTTGTTTCAAATATGGAGTGATCCCTGCTCCAGCCTAGACAGCCCATTTTGATTTCAAGGTTTTGGGTTCTTAAAAAAGAAACAAAACAATTTTTCCAAACTGGTTGAAACAGAGGCCCGTAAGAAATCTATTTCCATGTGTTATCTCTGTCTCCCCTCTCCTCCTCCCACCAACAAAAACCACCAACTTGAACTTTAAGAGTCATGGCCACACAGCCAAGGCTTTCTACCCTGTACCCCTGACTAGACTTGATTCAGTGAATGATGGGTGTGGGCTCAGAAGCACTATCCAGGGCCATTCTTGTTCGAGTTTTGGAAAGAACCTTACTGGTAATGAACAGTGACAAAGGAAAGCAATAGCAGTAAAGTAGACAAACTCTTTGAAAAGGACACAACCTAGGAGTGTGGTCAAAATCTCAGGCTTCGAAGTAAGACCAGAAATTTAAAACCATCTCTGTCTCTTACAGGTTATATGACTTTGAATAAGCTACTTCTCTGTCTGAAAATGGAAGTGGTAATAATAGCCCCTGCATGCAGGACTTGGTTAAGTAAGATATTGCATGTCAGGTTTTTATTACACGGCAAGTTGTCAATGAGGAACAGCTTCTGTTGTGTTATTATTTAAACACACCTGAGTCGTGTGTCCTTGCAATTGGCCCTGATAAAAACTTTCATCAGACTTAAGGGAAAAGGCTGACCCTTATCTCTTCTATACTCACCTGTGAGGCTGCCATATGGTACCATCTTTGCTCCTGCAAGGTCTGATGTTCATAACATCAGGATGTTCAGGGCTAGGTGGTACAATGGGATCTTCCCCTGAAATCACAAGGAGACCAGGCTTCATTGCCTGTCAGGACTAAACTCCAGTGTTGGTGAACAGTAAGAACAAACAACTCCTCTCCACTGGGGAGAGGAGGCATCTGTATAGACTGAGTGACCCACAAAATGACCAAAATTACCAGCTCCCTGGGAGTCACCTGACCATGGTCTCCAGAAAAGAGTGCCCAGGTCTCTGTCCTCACCAGGGCATTATGGGAGTTTGCCTCCGCAACTTGGTTCCTAGAGACTTATCAGTGACATGGAAAACCCAGCTCACCTGTTTGTTGATCTTATTCCCAGACATGGAAAGGTTACCTAGGGCACTTGAAAGTTTTCTTCAGACAATAACCATGTCGTCATTGTCCTCTGGTGAAATCCTTAGTATCTAAGATCCTGCTCCATGTTTTTTTTCCATTGGTTTCCTTGCTCCTGTCTCTGTATCTGGAGCCTTGAAACAGTTTGGCAGGAGGAAGTTTGCCGTTCTGGATTTGAGCAGGTCCTGGATATCCTGGAGGAGGCAGGAGCCAGAGCTTCTTACTTGGCTGTCTTTTATCTAAAGAGGCTCTGAAGTGTGGAGCAGGGCTCAGAGACCAGCCAGCATCAGGAATAAAAGCCAAGCACCTGCTCTGTGCTTTTGGGTCTGGTTGGCTGGGGCATCTGACACCCGGGAACATCTTTCCTTTCACACTCTATTGTTCTGGGGCTTCAATTACATTCTTGACTCAGAGCCCAGGAAAGGGGAGAGCAGGCACTCTAGAGATCCTGAGAACAATGATGAGCTTGAGTTTTTGGTCTCCCCCACCCCTAACCACAACACATGCCACTGGTCTTCCAGATGGAGGATGTCACCTCCACCTCCAAAGAACTGGCTGAGCACTCCTCAGCCTCATGCTGGCATTGCCCAACTCTGAGGCTGGGTTTTCCAAGTCATTAGTAAGTCTCAGGAAACCTAGTCGTGGAGGCAAACTCCCATCATGCCCTGGTGGAGACACAGACCTGGGTCCACTAGCCACCAGCTGTTATCCTATGTCATATGTACTAAGCATGTCAGCAAAAGCAGGGCACCTAAAAGAATGAGAAAAAAATAGCACTTAATGTTTTATATTTAAAAAAAACCACAGATTAAATCATCATTGGAAAAATCAGAAGTTCCTTGCTGTTCCATATTTCTATAACATAAAATATTTCATTTTTGAACTACAAGTGTATGAAGGGAGTCTTAAGTCTCATCTATGCCATGGCCCACCATTCTGAAGAGTGCCCTTCTGCAAGCTTCTCACTGGAGCCCTTGACTCTCCTGAAGACCCCACACTAAAATCCCCCATTCACACATGTCCACACCCAGAACCACCATCCATGCCACTACACTGCTTATGTGGGGCAAATGCCCATCACAATTACATTATGTTTCGTGTGTTTTTGTGACTCTGCAACCTTGATAAAGCCGGGGTTAGATCTCTGGCTCTGCCCAGGTAACAGTTGAGGAATTTGAGGCAAGTTACTTTACTATTCTGCATTTCCCATTTCCTTCTCTGTAAAAGCTTGCCCTTTATGGTATGTTAAAGAATAAAAGATAAAACATGTCCAGGGCCTGGTACCTGCCAGGCTATCAGTAAGCAGTAGGGTAACTGAAACCCTTTCTTTGCTGCTATTCTGTTCTGAAAGAAGACAGTGAGTCCCTTCTGTAAAAGAGAACCACTACCGCCCCATACTGACCTGAGGAATTTTTGTAGGGAAACATTGTTCTTTGAAGTAGCCTCCTACCTCCACTGCCCCAAATGTTTAAAGAGGAGGATCTTCTCTGGAGGGAAGCTTTTTCAAAGGGAAGTTCTGTCATCACTTTCTGAAATCAGCACTGATTTTTTTCTTTTACTTCAATGTTAGCCAGCAGATAGGAACCTGGTGAGTGAGTCTGAGAAGCTCTTGGCCCAGGGTTCCTCAGAGAGTAAGGCCCATCTGGGAAGGGCAGGCAAACCCTGAGCCTCCTTGAGTTTCAGCAAGTTGTGCATTTCCAGGAAAGGCCCTTTCCTGGGACCCATGGCTGTGAAGCTCGGAACAGCAAAGTGATACAGGGGTAGGAAGGTGGAGAAAAGTGTAGCTTAGCAGCTGCCCACGCTTCAGTGAGCACAGGAATCACCCAGAGCCTTGTCAAAATGCCGTTTCTGGCCGTGGTCTGCAGCAGGCTCGAGGTTCTGCATTTTTCACTAGGTCCGGGCAAGGCCAGCTGCTGGTGTGTGGGCCACACCTGGGGTAGCAGGGCTCTGAGTGTGATTTGATATGTAACTTTTGCATTACTGTTAGAGACTGTAGATGTCATATAGGTGGTCGGAAGAAATAGAAACTAACTCATTCAGCTCAGGAGTCTTGGTCCAGAAAGGGAGCGAGTGCTGCCCTTACCAGCCTCGGAGCCTCCCGCCAGCCTAAGCTCTGGGTGAGAGGGTCAGGGAGGAGTGGGGAGTTCCACAAGACTCTCTATTGTAAGAAAGAAGGACTTCCACGCCAGGAAACCAGGGCATTTCATGTCAGAGACATGAACACGAGGTAGCCCAAACCCACAAAGGCCCACTCCCATGGGGCTTCCTGAGTGAATGGGCAGAGAATAAAGACTTACAGGCATCCACAGACCTAGCAGAGCTCCTCATCTTTGATCTCCTCTCCCTGCCTGGCTGAAAGAAGGGAGAGAAGGAGTTTGTAGGCTCTATGGTGAAACTGGAGGTTCAAGTCCTCCCAAGACCAGGGCTAAGATAACAGCCAGAACTAGGGTGGGTTTTGCACGAGGTCTGTCTGAGCAGGCACTGTGTTATACCACAGACACCTACTCTCTATCTTGTCCCTTCACTGCTCGTAATTCTTGTTGCTCAGACCTCGACGCTGCTGCACTCTATACGTGATCTCAGCTTTCTGGAAAGCAGACTGTTTGAATTATGATCCATGCAAGAGAGAAACGTTTCCCAGGGGTGGAGAAGGAAGTGATTTACTCTGGGTCCTCCCAACATACATGCCCAGGAAATCATCTGTCTGCAGCTAAATGGTTTCCATACTGCAAGAAGCAGGGGCTAGAGCAGGCACAGGCAGAAATTCCAGGATGGGTTTTTCTCTCATTCTCCCCCACTCAACCCTCGAGTCTGTCAGTAAATGTGGGATTGTTGTGTTGTTCGCCGCATCCCCACATGAATTCTTTCCCGAAACCTCTGGTTTGGCCGCTGGTCACCCTCAAGGGAAGTAAACTAGGGCTGAGTCGCCAGCCCAGGGATTTTTCAACAACACCTCCCAGTCAGGAAAGTTGAAATCTGAGCCCAGTCTGAAAGTTGTGATGCCCCTGGTACTATGGGATTTTAGAATCTCCAGGACTGCCAGAGGGATTTTGTTGGACTCAGTATAAGTCTTGAAGCTCCGTTTTCCCTTCTTGCCAGGGTCTGGGTGCTCCATAGGCCAGTGGCAGCAGGGGAACCTCCCACCATTCTCTGGATGGCTGCTGAGCAACCTCAAAGTCAGCTCCACCTTCAAGATATGGGGGGAGTTCATGTCAGGTGGCAGTCTTCCACCACATTGCCCGCTCCAGTGAATCTTTCTGTCTCCTAGTTTTCACAGCATAATGTGGTGTTTGTCATGAAATACTTTTAAGCAACAAATCCCCAATCTTCCTGATGTGAAGAAACTATGAGTCCAGTATCATACAATCAAAAATGTTAGGATAGGAAAGGTGTCTAGGAAAAGCTCACTGCATGCATTTCTCCTTTATTCTCACACTACTACCACCCGCACAAGTTGTGACGCCAGGTGCGTGGGTTTTCCACACATCAAGCAGCTCTCCACCACCAGCCAGGCGTCCCTCGATCCCATTCTGTTCCAGCATCAAATCCTGCTGGGTAAGGGCTCAGTCCCACAAAACTGCTCCACTTCAGTCACCAGTTGAAATGCCCGGATTGTGACGTGTACTTCTGACTGACCAACTATAAACTGGGGTCCCCGTAACTGCCTCCTGGGGCTCAATAATTTGCTAGAAAGTCTCAGAACTCAGGTAACAGTTAACATTTACTGGTTTATCATAAAGGAAATAACAAAGGTTATGAATGAACATCCTGATGAAGAGATACTATGGGGAAGTCCTGAAAGATCCAGAAACAGGAGCATCTGTTCATGTGAAGTTGGGGTGTACTGCTCTCCGGTTAAGTGAATGTATTCGCCAACCCAGAACCTCCCTAGTCCTCCATAAAATGGTATTTTTATGGAGGCCTCATCATGTAAGCATGATCAATTATTAATTCCATTTTCAGCCCCCTGCCCTCTCTAGAGAATGGGAGGGAGGGGGTGCAGATGGACTGACAGTTCCAAGCTTCTCATCATGGCTTGTTCTTTCTGGTAACTAGCCCCAGCCAGATGTCTGCCAAGAGTAACCTTATTAAGACGAAAGATTCTCCTATCACTTGGGAAATTTAAAAGGTCTTCGGAGCTCTGTCAGAAAGTGGGGGCTAAGATATTCCTAACACCTCTATGTACAACGTTTTTAGGAGTTCCATGGGCAGAAACTAAAGTAGGAATTTTATTTTCTTTCATAAAGAAAGACCTTATTTTAGAGATGTGCAACTTGAAGACTAGATGCTGAAGTTGTTGTCCAAGGTCTTGTAGCAGAGGAGCAATAGGACTGACATGATTATCTAGAGTCCCTGACATCAGATCCAGAGTATTTCCCATTATGCCACACTGTGTGCCCACGGCTACTAGAGGTGGGGTTGCAAGTAGAACCATGAAAGCAGATTATTGGTGGAAAGTGCCAACTCATTAAAGAAGAAAGAGGGCCTCCCTGGTGACTCAGGATTACAGTCTCAGCGCTGGCAAGCTGTTGCCAGCATCCGGAGCATGAGTTCGATCCCTGCACAAGGAGCTTCCCACTTGGCGCAGCAGACCTCTCCTGTCTCACCCACTCTCCCCTCAGCAGTGTATTTCAGTCATTCCACCTGTTCTGCTCCCCACTCTGTCTCTGATACACACCTCTGGCCTTCACACCAGTTCTTCTATGCAAAAATATTTTTTTTTTAAAAATCTTAAAGAAAGAGGAACTATATACCAGCAGAGGAAGCAACAAGGGCTGCAACCCCCATCTTTGATACAAATATTTTTGTTTATTTTATTCAAGGTATAAAAATACAGCTCCAGGACACAAACCATTGGCCCTGCCATTAAACATCCAGTCCTAAGCCTCCCTTTGGTTCTGTGGGCTTTGTGTAGGTTATCTTAGTACTCACAACTGTCCATCCCATTTCAATTGGTAACAGAACTGAGGCTCGGGAAGAACACAAAGCTGGGAAGTGGTAGAGCTGTAATAAGAACACAGGGCTGCCAACATGCAAAACTAATGTTCTTTTTACCATTTTATGCTGCTTCTCTATTGAGAATGCTTCAAAGGGGATGGAAGGGAAACAATGGGAGTGGCCAATTTGAGGATAAGCCAGACAAGATTCCTGGGCCTTTTGCTGGACGGCCCTTCACTCTAGAGAGCCCTGGATTGAACTGTAAATGTGCTGAAAATATGAAGAAGAAAACAAACTTCCCCCAGCCAGGAGAACTGACCCTCTTCTGCCGTAGTATGGTCCATGTCTTCGCTTCTCTCTGTCCTTCGGGCAAAACAGTTCACCTACATCCACTGACTGTATAAAGCTAAATTTTATGTCAGCTTCCTTTGTCAGGAAGAAAAGCCATAGCTATATACTATGGTGGTATATATCTCCTCTCATGGGCCATTGGACCATATCTGTGCTGACCCTGGTGACAGAACTGGCCTTTGAATTAGTTCATCTGACTCACCTTGCAGGAGTGATGGGGGCTCAAAGGCCAGGAGGGACCAGCTCTCTATTCCCCCAGCAGCAGCTGTCCCATTAAATAGACCCTTACATGTGGAGCTCTGTGAGGAGACCCCTCCTCACCTGGGCCCTCAGTACTCTTGCCTTTGTGGCTCTTTCTCTACAAAAAAAAAAAAAGCAAAATTATATCTTAAGTCTGCATTGGTATGAAGACAAGTATATTGATGTTATATATTAAAACATTTTCTTTGACCTGCAAGGGTTTTTCTTCCCTTTGTGACTTTTTGTTTCACAGAAGAACTGGCATATAGGCCAGAGGAATGATGGGTGAGAGGATTCACCAGAGACAGAGTGGGGAGCAGAACAGGCAGGTTGACTGAAATACACTGCTGAGGGGAGCAGAGGGCGAGGCAGGAGATCGCACTCAGGCTGAAGGGGTGATAACACTGAGACTTAACCCGTAGGCCACCAGGGAGGTCCTCCTTGGTGATTTTAAATTAAAACATTTTCATGGACCTCTGAGAGCCTTGTGGGCCATGGGCATTATGTGGGCATTATGCTTCCCAAGCCTGATGGTGCCGTTAGCCCTGCTGCCCACGCTTGGTCTCCTCCAGCCCACCCTCTATGGCCCTGTTTGCTTGACCAAGCTTAAAGTCTGTATTTACTAAAGGAAATGCACAGCGCGGTGCGTTTCTTCCTGTAGAAATCCAAGTGATAAAAGACAGGGGAAGAAAGGAGACCCCCAAAAAAGTACAGGACTGGCATCGAGAAGTCTGGATCTCATTTGGATTTGGCTCCTCCAATGTCTCAGGGGCATGTTGAAGGTCAAAGGAGCCCAGGAGCAGAAGCGAAGGATCATTGAAGCCAGAGTTCAGATCCATCTTATTACTTTCTAATGGTGACGCCAAAACCTTGACCTGAAAACTGGCAAGGTCCCCATCCCGGGAAGTATCCAGCAGGGGCTTCTGCCTAGGAAGCTCTGGAGCGGATTGATGCATAGATAATGCTGTGTACGGAGGAGAAAATTCAAGGGGTAAGGAATGAGGCATTCCTGGCAGATCTGCTTTAGAGAGAAGCAGCCAGAAAAGGGAAGGGGGCAGTGTGATTTTGGCTCCCTGGAGAGCTGCCCTTGGCAGGGGGATCATACAGCTGGTGCAGGCAGTTTGAGAGTGTGGAGTGAGGAGAGGTGGGCACTGGGTGGGAGAGAGCCATCCAGATGGCAGAAAGTTTCAGGTATATAAGTGACTTGTGACACACAGAATCTGTCAGTGTGGCTATCCAGCTTATTTGGTGTGGCTGGACATTTTGTAGAAAATATTGAAGATGCTTAGCTTTGTGACAATTTTTTACCAGCTGAAACTTTATACAAGCAAGTAAGTGAAGCAAAGGCTCAGAAAGAGGCGGCAAGGGAGGTGGTGGAAGGGCTGAGATCTAGGGAAGATCTTGTAGCAACCACGAGCAGTAGATGAGCCGGATGGTCAGTAGGCCTCGCTGGTGCAGAGCTTTCTGTGACCACACCTGAGATGCTAAAGGAAAGTATTGGGTCTAAAACACAAAAGTGTAAAATTGAAAGTAATACATTTTAATTAAATGTCTGTAAAATATGTAATTGTATCAACTTCATATTTAAAATACGATATTTCTACATTTATATTTGAAAATAATGCTGCAGTTTGATTTTCTCACTCTAAAAGTTCCTACTCCTTCATGATACAACTTAGATATCAGAGCCAATCTTATAGTAAATGAGTGACAGATAACTAAATCACTTCAAAAGCAAAATTAATAAAAATCCTTTTGATTTTTTTGTACCGCAGAAATCTTATGTTTAATGTGAAAGGTAGCTATAGTGTAATGTGTTTCACAGGATGTGGAATGTGGACTCTGTAATTAAAAGGGACCTGTGATGGTCTAAAACCAGGCCAGGTCATAGGCCCTGGAATTGGGGTTAGACCAAGATGAACCAGATCTCTGAAGGGTGACATGTGGACCCCAGGTGATATCAGATAATATGGATGAACCCAGAACCTTCCAATTCTGAGTCCATCTTTATACAAGGCCTTCAACTCTGAAGGGCTATTCAGATGTAGGAGATGGTAGGTGGAAGCTCTCTGGAAAGAAATATCTTGCAAGTATGCAGTGAACTGCTAAGTAATGGCTAATGTAACTCCATGAAAGAGAAAGAACCAGAATGAGCAGGTGATAAACTACTGCTTTGCTAGTGAAATAAATTATTGCTTGGCACAGGTCAGGTGGCCTAGGTGTGTGGCAGGGAGGAACAGCAGCTGGCAGCATCAATTTGCTGTGGCAGGTCTCCTGGTGGTGGCCAGGGCGCCCTGGCACCCACACAAGCACAAAAACAATACTGATCGCTATTTTTCATTTGAAGGGCGTCTTTTTTTTTTTTTTTCACTCTTAATGATTTCAGTCTTTCACTTGGGAAAAACAAAAGGAAAAAAATAGTGCTCTCCAGACATCTCTCTCCCCGCTCATTTGTTGTCTGGTCCTGTGCCCAGGTTTATGCGTGCCATGCCCTTTCCTATCTCACCCAGCTGGGTTCTCTCCCTCCCTCCACAGCCAGGCCTCTTTCTGTAAGGCAGCACAGGTGGCGTAGACACCCTCTCAGGGTCCACTCAGGCTGGGCTCGCTGTGCATGGAAGAGGAAGGAGAGGTCAGACTGAGGACTCCTGGCAGGTCCTCTCTGTGGGAGGATCCAGGCGCCTCCCCTGGTGCCACCTCCACTGGCTACAGGCAGATGACCTCATCTCTGAGGTGGCCAGTAAGGAGGTATTGTAAGGCCACTGGTGTTTTCCTGCTTTTCATTGACAGGTGACCTGGACCTGGGGGAGGCAGTTAATAGGTCCGTGTGTCTCTATCGTGGGTGTCAGTGACCAGAAAGGCAGAAGCCAAAGAGCAAAGGGAAGAGTGACGCTCTCCCAGAGGACAGACTTGGCTTTCCTTCCCCAGAGAGGTCCAGCCCCCCCAGTGCTCCTTCCACCCATCACTTTGGGTGCTGAGGCGTCATGTAGCGTTTCTCCATTCCTGGCGAATACTTTCCTGTTTATTTGACGTTGATAGAGATGCTAGAAACAAGGCCTTGCAGGCATCAGAATTACACCGTTTTATAGGTGAGGGAGCAGGTCTGACTGGCCGGTGGGCTAGTTAGTGCATGAGCATGCTACTGACTCCCCGCCATCGTGTGTAGGCTTTACCCTGAACCAACTGGGAGGCACTGGCGCCCACTTAACAGCCAACCAGGTTGTGAGTGTGGATTTGGAATGAATAAGTGTGATCCTGGAACCAGAATTTCTATCTCTGGAAACTTAAAATGCTGATACCATGTAAAGTCACTGATCTTTAGAAGGACATATCATTTTGTTAACGGCAAGATTCGATGCATTCATTCATTCAGGTATTCATTGACTCACGTCTGTGTGTGAATATCACTACTCCAACCAACCTTCTAAAGATATTATTTCCTTCTAAAGACTAATAAATACAAGCCAATTTGTCAAAAAACAGTGTACCCTATAACCCACTCTACTGAATAAGAAAACTCATTCAGTTCATCAGTTTACTCAATTTGTTGAATAGTTTGTTGGTTTTACCAAAGTTATCCATTGTCATTGTAACAATTTAAATGGCAGTGTTTTAACAATTAAAATATTGGCTAAGTAGAAATATGTAGAAATTACAATTTTTTCCACATGAAATACTTTTCCAGGCAAAATTCCAACCTTTAACTATGTGATGGAATTGTTTGGCAACTTCTGGTTTCTTTACATGCTTTTGAATAAGAATAAATATTTGAACTTGCAACATTTTAACTGTTTATCAGCTTCTCAAAAGGGATTTGAGCCTTCAACATTCTAGATGCTGTTGAGAAGTGGTTACCAAAAAGAGCAGAACCCCCTCACTGAAAACAATTCTTTTCTCCATCCAGACACTGATTGTGTTTCCGTTGTCAATCCATCTCTATGATTTGAGTACTATGGATTCTGGTTAGCTAACATATGAAAATGGACATTGTCCATTAGTACTATGAAAGAAAATAAATATAAAATAATAAAAATCAAAACCAAAACAAAGAAAAGCAAGAACCTAGAGACAGCCAGACTAGTGTGTGAACCCAGCTCTGCCACTTTGTCAGGGGCAGTAACTCAATCAAGTTCCTTGTACATACATGATCTCAGCCATATTATGTACAAATACTGAGGGGAGGAGATGACACATTATAAGTACAGGGTTATTTCTGGGTGGTGGGATTGTAATTTTACTTGCCATCCTTATATCTGTTTTTAATCTTAAAACATAATTTAAGTTTTCATTATATAAGAGGATCTACACCCATCAGCTTTATTTAATACTCATAATAAATTCACCTGATAGATGGACTCCCTGGTGGTGCAAGGGGTTAAGTCTCAGCCTATGAAGCTGTCCGCAGCCACTGCAGCATGAGTTCCACCCCAGCCAGGGAGATTCCCACATGGCACAGCAGACCTCTCCTGCCTCACCCGCTGCTCCCCTCAGCAGTGTATTTCAGTGGATCAGCCTGTTCTGCTCCCCACTCTGTCTCTGGTGAATCCTCTCACCCCCTGCATTTCAGGCCTGCACCCCAGCTATTATATGCATAAGTGGATAAGTATTTTTTTAAAAATTCACCTCATAGGTAACATTGTCAACTTATTACAAAGAAACTGAGACTCCAAAGCACTGAGTAATTTGCATATGAACACACCTCAGAGGAATCTGACTTCCAGTCTATTTAATTTCAAAGCTCATGCTAAGTTTTTACTTCTCTGACTTAGCCTAAAAGTCCTTTCCTATTAAGTGGGTATGATATCTGCATTTCAAAATATGGAAGGAGAATGGAATGAGATGATAAAGCCCTCTCCAAGAAAAATGTTAATGAGTAGTGTCTGTTGCATACGTCATAGCTTTATATTTATCATGTTTTTCAGTCATCTTGATGACCCTGTGAGGCACGCAGCCATTATTATCCCCACTTTATAGAAAGGATACTGAGTAACAAAGAGGTTAATATGCCAAGGCTACACATGTGCACATGACATTAATTATCTTTGTGGGAGCCTTTCCACTGTCAATGACTTTTGGGTCATCTTTCCCAATCTTCTCCTGATTGTTCCTCAGGGATACTTGGCAGAGAAAGGAAAACACCTCACTAGATAGCCCATCAGGCTCAATAGGAGATGGGTGAGGGATGGAGACAGGTCAGAGATCAGAAATGCCTGTCTTGATCTTGCTTTCCAAGGAGGGATTTTGGAGAGCTGTGGGGGATGGGTGAACAAATAGAGATTTGGAGAGAATGGCATGCCTAGAGAGGACATGGAAGCTTCCAGCCTCTTCACCATACCTCATCCCATTGCATGCCTTTCATCTGGCTGTTGATGTGTATTCTTTACTGCCCTGTGTAATAATTGGTGATCTAGTAAGTTGGGGCTCATGATCTCCAAGGACACTGCTGCCATCTGGTGTTCACACATTCTCCATCCAAGGGCTTCTCCCTAACACCTTCATTCACGATTCTCCCAAAATCTTCATCTTCATCACTGTCTTTCCAGACCACTTCTATGGTCTGAGTAAAAGAGTCTCAACCTTTGCTCATCAAATGCAGGTAGAGTAACCCTCTGCCCAAATAGGAAGGCTTGATTAAGAGAATGAAGATCTGCTTCTGAGCCATGTGACTTAGGATCAGTCCCAAGTCAGCTTCTCAGAGTCTGTCTTCATCTGTAAAATGAAAACATCTGCTTCATACAGCTGTTTAGTATGGTTAGCTAAGGTTTTTTTCCCTTTTAAGTCTACCTTCTTACCAGAAAAAATGGTCAAGGGGCAAGTCAGGATGAGGAACAATTAAATGTCCCTTAAAGCCTAAAATCAACTCTGTTTTCATTAACATTTATAGCGATTAAAACCATTGTTTTGTTAGTAAAGAATGCATTTCTCTTTATATTTTGCTGCTGATTTGAATTTATCAGAATTAAACTTTAGTCACTTTCTTTGCATTTTATTAAGAGTATCTAAACCAGAATAAGAAATAGTGAAAAGGGTATCTGAATTTTTTTTTAGTAGAAAAAGCTTTCATAATTAAACTTACCCCTTCCATATGAGACTGTCAGTACACTTCCCAGATTCTGGCTCACGAGTTTCACGTTAATTCTTTCAGGCAAGGCATCTAGCAAATGGGCAAGCTAAAACTGAGAAAACTGAAATAGACTTTTTCCACTCAAAAAAGTTCCTTGGGAACTAGTTGATACAAATAGCAAAGCTAAGAGGCCTCGCTCGCTCTAAGTATCTATAAACATCACACCAGATTGTGTTTGCCTCAAAATTCCTTCTGAGCAGGTCTAGATGCCAGTAGTTGGCTGACAATCAACTTTCATGTTGGCATCTAATATTCCTTCCTGGCAACTTGTATTGCTGGTTAGAAGTTGAACAAGTTGAACTCTTCATTTCTAAATTCTGGCAAGTAAGGTAAACCACTTAGGGACTAGCCACTCTACTACATATACTAGCTTTTTATAGTACTCAAAATATTTTCATATCCTTTATCAAGTGAGAGTTTCACAGCAGTGCCATGCAGCCAGCAATGGCTGTAATATCGTGACCATTTCATAGGTGGGGATGTTGAGGCTCAGAAAGTAAGTGATGTTGACAATTGAAAATAAGGTTAATGTTTACAGATTCTGGGTCATCTGAACAGCCACTTATTGTCATAACATGACTTTACTGCCTACACTTGTACTGCTTTTAGGTAGCATTAAAGCCAAGTAATACTATTTAAATCATCACACCTAGTGGAAAAAAGAATAGAGATGTATATAATATGTGAACAAATAGAAGCCAAGGATACACAAAGCATTGTATGGGGAAAACGGTTCAAGTTGTCTAGCCAGAAAACTGGTGGGTATGCAGTTACCACACATTAAGGGACATTTAATTGTTCCTCATCCTGACTTGCCCCTTGACCATTTTTTAGCTATTTTTTTTTCTGGTAAGAAGGTAGACTTAAAAGGGAAAAAAAATCTTAGCTAACCATACTAACAGCTGTGTGAAGCAGATGTTGTTTTCATTTTACAGATGAAGACAGACTCCAAGAAGCTGACTTGGGACTGATCCCAAGTCACACGTGTGACTGGGTATTTGCGTGCCAAATACAGAAAGCTTCTCAGGAAAATGAATTCCAAAAAGGTGGGTGGCATGGTGCTTCTGCGTCATACAGGGATGAATGCCTGAAATCTTTCTGGTTTTAGGAAGACTTTACTCTCTTAAAAGGATTATTGAAAATCCCAAAGAGCTTTTGTTTATATGCATTCTATTTTTTCAGTGTTTGTGTATTAGAAATTAAAACTGGGAAATATATTTACTAATTCATTTTAAATGACAGTATACCCATTATATATTAACATAGTTCACATTTCTTTTAATTCAGTTATTTATTTTTTCTATTGAAGTAACATTACATAGGATTCAGGTGTATAATCTTATAAATCAGTACCTATATATACTACATTATGCTCACCACCGAAAAGGCTATTCAGAAGTCACACCACAGAAAGTGTCTATTCAGATCCTCTGCCCATTTTTTAATTGAGTTGTGCAGTTCTTTATATATTTTGGATACTAACTCCTTGTCTGATATGTGTTTGCAGATATCGTCTCCTTCTCATTAGGTTGCCTTTTCTTTTTAATGATGCTTTATTTTGCTCTATAGAAGCATAGCTGACATTGTTAAAGAAACCATCTTCCAAAGCACAAAACTTTAGGGAGAAGAATGGTATTACATTTTTGCAAGTCAATTTTAATATCTGACTAGTAGACAACTGGAATCTCATATCTGCTTATGTATTCAACCCATTTTGATACATTGCTTTGTTGACCTATGTGAAGAAAATGTGTCACACACATATATGTGGTTGAATAGGGAGATATACTTTAATAGACTTTCAGATAATCGTGGATGTTCTTCGATATCATACCAAAAAAAAAGTTACTAAACATTAATTGCAGATAGAATCTGGAACTATATCAGTGAACTTTTCATACTCAGTTTCATTAAAATCCACTGTTTTATGTGCATTTTGAATAGCTCTCTTTTGCTCACATACGATTTTCTAACATCATACGTTGGCCATTTGGAAAATGTTGCTTCAGTGAGTTATACAGTTCTTCTGTGTTGACATGTTTCATTATATAATCTCAAAAACTCCCATTCATTAATATCACACAAATCTCATGAGAAAAGTTTTTTAGTACTAAAAGGCTATCAAGTTTATGCTGGCACACATAAACTTTCCAAAACTTCTACCTGTAGACCTCTAGGCTTACTAAAACTCACTTTGAGTGTTACTAATATTTGTAGATTATAAACACACACACACACACACACACACACACACACACACACACACACCTGGAATTATGTATTAACTCCTTATGCTTATACCTGATACACAGCTGTAAATGCACAATATAATACCTACGCTACCACAAAACTGAAATAAGTCATACCTGAATCTGAGTACCATGAAGAATTCCTGACCCGAAAGAGAGAAGTATCAGCAGAAAAAGAGCACTTGACTTGTGGCTGGGACAGGTACAGCATTCACAAAGCCACAGACCATGACAATGATGCTGTTATCATGGCCACCTGCTGAGAAATTTTAGGTGCCTCTAGAAAAGAAATTTCACTTTTCTAAGCTACTCTGCCAAATAAGAGTGTGCCTACTTAACAGACAGGCTTGTTACAAAGCTTCACATAACAGTAATTGTACAGCTTTAGGCAAAGGAGG
Organism: Scalopus aquaticus; assembly: GCA_004024925.1. NCBI lineage: Eukaryota > Metazoa > Chordata > Mammalia > Eulipotyphla > Talpidae > Scalopus > Scalopus aquaticus. The sequence goes on from PVIJ01008688.1 coordinate 58,628, forward strand.
TAAAAATGATTTCTCTCTTTCATTTTTTCCTCTCTTCTTTCAAGAACTGTCTTATTCCCTAACTTTGTTCCCAAGACTGGTTCTGGCACCATAGTCCAGCTCTACTTTCACTAGCAAATTTACCTTCACCAAATGATTTAATCTCTCACTTTGGATTCATCATCTGAAAATTGGGCCTGATAATCATCTCTACTGCATAAGATTGTTGAATAAATGATTTAGAATCATGCATATAAAGCACATAACACATAGAAAGAACTCAAGAAGTGATATTATTATGAATGCAATGCTTAGCAACTGAGAGCTAAAGAAATATTTGTTGTCATTATTCAGATTTTAGGTAATAACTAAGAGTATAATTTCCTAATGTGATATATTTGTTTTTATTTTTTCTTAATTACATTTAATTTTACGTTATTCTCTAATACTGGCCCACATTAACAAATATTTTTGTACATTTGAAATCATAGAATATGGACATTTTATTGTTTTCTCATTGACTATATTACATTTCCCATACTGTAATATAATCTTTATGATTACTTTAAAGACTATAATATTCTACAAAGTATGGATGTTTCATAATTTTTTGAACTTATTCCTAGAATTAGAATTGTTATTCCCAACTTTTCACTATGGCATTAATTTCCAGACTTGGGATTATTAATTTAAAAGGCAGGACTTTTTTTTTAATATATATTTTTATTGTTATTTATGTCTTTTACATTTTGTATTCCCCTTGGGTAAACCACCACCAACTCACCCATGATCCATCTCCATGGTCCCTTGTGTTCTTTTCTATTCCATTTTGTGTGCTTTTCCTTCCCTCCCTCCACCTCCCCCCCACCCCCCAGCTGAGTGTCTTTCTCCTATTTGGTGTCCTTATAGTTCTGTTATAAGTGAAACCATTCGATATTTTTCTCTTTCTTTCTGGCTTGTTTCACTGAGTATGATCCCCTCTAATTCCATCCATGTCGCTGCAAATTGCATGTGTTTATCTTCTTTGAATGCTGAATAGTACTCCATTGTGTATATGTACCACATCTTCTGGATCCAATCATCCATTTTTGGACATCTGGGTTGCTTCCATACCTTTGCTATTGTGAACAGTGCCGCAATGAACATACGGTGCATGTATCCTTTCGGATCAGTGTTTTTGTATCCTTTGGGTAAATTCCCAAAAGTGGGATTGCTGGGTCGTATGGAAGCTCCATGTTTAGCAGTTTGAGGAATCGCCATACAGCTTTCCATAGTGGTTGGACCAGTTCACATTCCCACCAGCAGTGTAGAAGAGTTCCTTTTTCTCCACATCCTTTCCAGTATTTGTTGTTGCCTGTATTTTTAATGTGTGCCATCCTCACAGGTGTGAGGTGGTATCTCATAGTGGTTTTGATTTGCATTTCCTTGATTATAAGTGATGTTGAGCATTTTTTCATGTATCTGTTGGCCATTTGCTTTTTTTCTTTGGCGATGCCTTTTTAGCTCTTCTGCCCATTTTTTGATTGGGTTATTGGCTTTGTTTTTGTTGAGTTGTGTGAGTTCCTTGTAAATTTTTGTTATCAGTCCTTTATCAGATGTATTGTGTGCAAAGATATTTTCAAAATAAAAAGCTTCTGTACAGCAAAAGAGACATTAACCAAAACTAACAGACACCCTACCAACTGGGAAAAGGCAGGACTTTTTATCTTTCGCATCTTTAGTTTAAATCGTGGAGCTGTGTTTTCTAAAAGGGCAGTATCAACCCAGTGGAAATCTCCCAGGATTATTGTAAGGAGTAGAGATAACCCATGAATCTTGCCCAGCACAGGGCAGCTTAGTTAGTGACTGTCCTCCAAACAGGTTCTCTTTGAGTCCCTGGCACAGTTGGCACTGCTAGATCCATTCGCTGACTACCCAAAGAATGGTTTCCTGTCCCTACCCTAGTTCTGAAGAATACTTAGCAAAGCCTTGATAAGGATAGTCCAGATTCTATGATGAATATGAAGCTGATGATGATGAGATTTGACATGCATCATGTCTACACATGTCCGACTATATGATCCTTATCATATATTGTTGAATTCAATTTGCTAGTATTTTGCTGAGAATTTTCACATCAATGTTTGTCAGAGATACTGGTGTATGGTTTTCATTTTTGTGATGTCTTTGTCTGGTTTTGGTATTAGGGTAGTGCTGGTGTCACAGAAAGTATTAGGAAGTGTTGCCTCTTATTGCATTTTTTGGAAAAATTGGAGTGACGTGTGCATAAGTTCTTTGAATATTTGATAAAATTCCCTTGTGAAGCCATCTGGTCCTGGACTTTTGTTTGGGGGGAGATTTTTTATTACTGTTTCCATTTCCATAATTGTGGTCAGTCTATTCTAATTTTCTGTTTCTTCCTGATTCAGTCTCAATAAACTCTGTTCTAAAAATGTATCCATTTCTTCAAAATTAGTACATTTGTTAATATTTAGTAGCTTGTAGCCATCTTCATGAGTCTTTGTATTTCTGTGGCTGTAGTAAATTCTCCTCTTTCATTTCTAATTCTATTATTAAAGTTTTCTCTCTTCCCTTCTTTGTTAACCCAGCTAAAGATTTGTCAATTTTGTTTATCCTCTCAAACAACCAGCTTTTATCTTCACTGATCTTGTGTATGGTCTTTTTGGTTTCTATTTCATTTATTTCTTCTCTAATATTTATTATTTCCTTTCCTGTGCTAAATATTGAGTTTGTTTGCTCTTTCAAGTTGCTTTAGGAATGAGGCAACAGCGATATTTTTAGAAGGAAGACAAGGAGGAAAACTATTATTTAGTGAATGCTTACCTTGTACCAGGCAGTTTTCATACATTATATAATTTAATCTTCAACCCTTGTGAGGCAATATCATTATCCAGGGAATGAAGTGAGATGCCGAAGGTGCAAATTTAATAAAGAACCAAAAAAAACAATTAATGAGGCATTGCCTTTTAGGATTATGCTGAGGAAAATAAGACTTTGTAACTTGGCAACAAAGTAGTAAGCAACAAAAATGGAATTCACTCTTGGTTTGCCACCTGGAGCCAAAATAGATACCCTGAAGTGGAAGGAAGGTGGGGCCTCCTTCCTGTGGGTTCTCACCGTTCACCACCAGGGGCAGACCTCTGAGAGATTGTCGCACTGTTCTAGAAAATTCCCAGCTGTGATTGGTCCTGTGATTTAAGTCCTTGACATATGAAAATATTCTAACTTTTCTTGACAGAAGTATCCTGCTGATATAGCTGTACTTCAAGCTTCTCAAAAGTATTATAGTAAGGGCCTCTTAAGATTTTCACAGTGAACCCAGAATCTAACAGCTTAATAAGTAAAAAGCCTCTCAGGACAAAAATGGAAAGATTTTTCCTAGAGAAGCTAAACCTCTGACCTTACCTGTGGGGGATGTTTTGGAGACCATTAATATCACTGACAAGATGAGTCCGTTAAGCCTGTATTTGGGGTTGTTTTCCAACATTCTCTTCACCTAAAGTATAAAAGGGGGATGAGAAAAGCTGCCCTGTAATTTTGTGTTTTCTCTTTCGTTAAGATGGAAATATTGGCTGAGTGAACTATAGAACAGAACATGAATTCAGGGTAGATGCCAGCTTCTTAGAATTTGGGGGACTTACTTGGAAAATCTCTGAGGCATTTGTGTGAATGACCAACCCCAAAGCAGGAAAAGCGTTTTGAAAGGAACAATCAAAGTCTGTTTGAATAACCTTTCCTGGAGCCTGAGGGTAGAATCTAGACAAAAAGGTGCCCCTCCCTCAGGAAAGAAGTCTGAGCAGAGTAATGAGTTATTGAGAAGGAATGTGCAAGTAAAAAGATGATCTTTGTGGGGTTTTTTCCCCAAGATTGGTGATTTCTCCAGAAACATGGCATGGACTGCATTGTATCCCCCAAAATCCATATGTTGAAGCTCTAACTCCCAATGTGACTGTATTTGGAGATAGGTCTGTTAGGAGGTAATTAAGATGAACTATGGTCAGAAGGATGGGGCACTTAGCACACAGGATTAGTGTTTTGTTAAGAAAGGTGACCAGATAGGCGAACCACTTGAGCAAAGCCAAGAAGATAGTTGGCACCTGAACTTGACCTTCGCAGCTTCCGATTCTCAGACTCCAACCTCCAGAACTGTGAGAAAAAATAGATTTCTACTGTTTAAGTCACCCAGTATATAATATTTTGTTATGGCAGCCAGAGCTGACAACTATAAAACACTTAGGGTAATATTTAATGCCCACAATTTATTCTTTTGACTATCAATCATCTGCCTTATTTGTACAAGTCTCACTAAATTTTGCACTGACATCTTTTAATTCTTACCATCCAAGTAAGGGATTAGCAACTTTTACTATTTTACAATTGAAATTAGAACAATGGATTCTTTGACTTACAGATTCAAAATCAGAAAAGTCAAGAGCTGGGTTGTCTTATATGAATCACTCAACTTTCTGGGCATTAATTTCCTCTACTGTAAAATGGGGCTTGTGTTAGCTCCTGCTTCACAGATTGCTAGGGAGGATCTAAGTATCTGCACCCCCAATAAGAGGTGAAGGTACTTACAAAGCAGGTCAGTGAAGGATCTGGTTCCTGAAGCCCAAATAAAGGGAGGCCGGGAAGGAGAGAGCCAGGCAGATGAGTGAGTGCCCATGTTCTGAAGCAGTACACGTTTGCAGTGCTGAGTCTAGACCTAGAGACTGAGCTCAAACAGGAAACACAGGTGACAGCCTTATTGGAGAAGGAGGTGTGCTGAGCAAGTAGAGCAGGTGACAGAGAGAAGTTACTGGAGATTATTCTAGGCCTTCGGATGAGATTCAAATGGGGGTGAGTTGGGAATGACCCACATATACATGAAACCATTGCCACAGATATTAGTTTGTTTTTTAACACCCTATCCACTAGAACTTGGGTGGTGGATAAGGTGAGGCTTATATTCACATAGAGGTGAGTATTCACACTGATTTGCATAGCTTGGTAAATCATAAAAATTAAATTCAAAATACCCAACCACCACCTCCATACCTCTACCCTTTATGACTCAAAGTGCAGGTTGATAATCACAGTCATTAATGTGTAATCTGTAGTCACAGGTGAAGTAGGAGGTGTAGGGACCAGGGCTCAGGTGTGCATATACCTCAACTGTAAGATGTTGGAGTCTTAGAGGTGCATTGGATACAATCGTTATTAAACATTAATTTGCTTTCTTCAATCCTGCCCCTCTTACATTTATAATTGAATGGAAGTTAATGCCCTGGTCAAAGCCACTGCTGTTCTCTTTGTGTGGCGCTGTCAGCACTCATGCCAGGGCACATGCTCCTTTCCCCACTGCCCTTCTGCTGAGCTGGGAGGACAGGTCTCTGACCCCTGCATAGCAGAATCTGACAATGTTCCAAAGAGGCACACTCCCTTTAACAAGTGACTTTAGTTAGGACAACAAGTGGTGCCACTAGGATACTGATGGGGCATAAAGGAAACCTCCCATATCCTGCTGGGTTTTACTTGGGTTGGGCACGTGATCAAAACAGCATCAGATGATTTAGCAAGGAAAAATCAATTTAGTAACACATGTATGGAGAAATTACATGGCTGTAAATTCTGGAGAAAATTGCATCACACCAGGGATATTTATTCTGAGTTTAGGGACCTAAGGCATCAAAGAAAAAGGGAGGGTGGGGCTACTTTACATGACAGACAAGAAAAAAATGACCATACCCAATGTACATTCTTCTCTGTCATAAAAAAAGAGCAGTGCTGTTTCTCTGATTAGGAAAAGGGCAGAAGTTCAGGAAGTGGTGATCTCTTCAATTAGGGAAGGGCTTATGCAAGAGCAGAAGCTTCTCCTAGGCCTCAAGCAATTGTATTGCTCTTAGCTCACAGTAGTCTCCATGCTAGAGCAGGGTGTCTTGAGGAGACTAGCTCTGAGACTCTTGGGATGCTAATCTTGGGGTGGCACCTTGAATTCTTAGGAGAGACTTAAGTTTGAAATCTTAGCAAGTATCTCCCAGTGAAGCAACCACTTACCTTATTATAGGAAATGTGTTGAGAAAAAAATATTCACAGATTCTCATTCTGCTGAGTCTGTTCTAAGGGAAAAGAACAAGAGTTCTGAGACAGGCCCACTAAAGACATCTAATTTGAAACAATGAGGCAGAGACTATTCTGGACTCCTTTAACTTTTGCACCCCAGAGTTATTTAGTTTGAATGACTGCCAATTCCTAAAGTTCAAAAGAGACTTCCAAGTGGGGAAACGTGCCAGCATTCTTGGGGTTGGATTCCCAGAATTTTCCAATTTATTGTAAGCCTCTCACTCTTAAGGTCAGCTGCTCTGAATGGTGGTGTGGTTTTAGAGGTAGTCCTGACTACAAAGAATGTTAGCGAGATCCTGACAGTAAAAGCATCAACCATGTTGGCCACCCAAGAACTTGAACTTGGATATGTAAACTTCCCCCAGAAGCCATCACCATAGTCATGTCTGAGGTCCATGTGAGCAACTCTCACTGAAGGCAGCTGTTCTCATTAGGCCTGTGGTAAAATATACAAAGGCAGACATTTCACCCTTTCAAGAATATTTCTTGGCAATTTAATGTAAACATCAGCTAATAGGAACTTATGTAAGCCATTATGCTTGGTTTGAAATCTTCCACTCTTTTGCCCTCATATTCAAACTTGCACCATGCCCTGGTTGGTTTTTACCTCCCAATTACCACACAGAACTAATCACTTCTCCATCGCCACTATGTTAGCCAGTCACCGCCATCTCTCACTTCTGTACCAGGAGAGCCTCCTGACTGCTCTCTCGCAAGCAGATCTGTCCTCTCCTCTCCCCCCAACCCCTGCTTTTCCAGTGCTATAACCAGAGTGATGGTTTCAGCACCCAAATCTCATTGTGTCACCCTGTTCCCCTTCCTGAAATCTCTGGCTCTTAGGCTAAAACTCAAAACCTTTTGCTTCCCTGCAGCCTCATCTTGACCCTTGTGTCCCCGTGGTGCCTCTCTTCCTTTCTGCATCCACATTTACTTCCCAGCTTCACCCACCTCTCTCCTCCACACAACGTATGATCACAGTTCAAATGGCACTTCCTAGGAAGGTTTCCCTAGAGGACCCCAATCTAGGGCAGTTCTCTTTGGTTTACATTTTTATTAACCATATTTCTTTCCTTAAGAGCAATTATCTCCATTTATAATTACACATTCATGAGTATGATTAATTGATAATGATACATCTTCCCTGCTGGACTCTAGATTCCATGAGAGCAAGGGCGAGCCTGCTCCCCATCGTAGCTCCAGACCCTGGCACATGAACAGCTTCTCATGGAACAGTCTTTGAATGAATTTCAGAGAGGTGAACACTGAGTAGGAAACACAGACAACTGTGAATCAGATGATTTTAGTTTTTTGTAAAGTCAGTGAGGCTCAGGAAAGTTATTCCCAAAATTTTGAGACAAGGTTACTGATGAGAATCAACATCTAATGGACATGATTACCTATACACAGAATTTAGAGGGAAATATTCTAACAGGTTGTCGGAATCACAGAGAAGCACAGTAGATTTTGGAACCTGGAGATGTTAGACAAAGTCAGAGATAGGTAGAGAAGGGCAGGGAGCAGGCAGCCCGGGCAAATACCCGGTTCCACTGCCATTGCTGGAGACTGGTTTATAACATGGCCTGTCGGACCATATTAATGGGCACAATTAGAGGGGCCCAGGGTGAAATAAGTCCCATCAAGCAACCACACGAGATGATTTGTGCATGCCAGGGACGGGGAGTTGGGTATGTAGCGTGCCAGCAAAAGTGCATGGCATCTTTGAAAGGAAAGCCAGAGTGTCAGATGGCCCCAGTCTCTCATGGATGGCAGGTCAGTGGCCCAGCTGCTCACAGTTAACTGATCGCCCTGTCCTTGCAGATCATTCACACCCCAATGCTCTGGTTTCAGGTTCCCCAAAGCAGCCTCTGTTCGTAGACCAGCCTTATGTATCACCTTTCCTGCTTTAGAGAAGAGAAAAAAGTGGCCAACTATGGTGGGTTGAATAATGGCGCCCCAGCGATGTTCACGTCTTAATCCCTGGAGTCTGTGGATACATTACCTCATGTAGCAAAGGAATTTTGCAGATGTGATTAAAAAGGATCTTGAGCTGGGGAGATTATCCTGCATTATCAAGATAAATCAAGTATAATCACAAGGGGAGGCAGGAGCGCAAAGTCAGGGAGCAGCTGCAGGAGAATCTGCAAAGCTGCTGCCTTGAAGATAGACGAAGGGACCAAGGAATGAGTTGAAGAAGGCAAAGAAACAGATTCTCCCCCTAGAGTCTCCAGAAAGGAAACAGCCCTACCCCACACTTTGATTTTTAGACCCAAAAAGCTGATTTCAGAGTTCTGGCATTCAGGGCTATAGGACAGTGTGTGTTGTCTGCATTGCTGCGAAGTTTGTGGTAACTTGTTAGGGCTGCAATAGGAGTACCAGCTGGATTTCAACCCACTGCTCCCCCTCACCCCTGCACCCTCATGCAGGGTAGAGCCCTCTCCACCATGTGCAGGGGCTCGTCACTTATCTTCACTGCCAACTATAAGTTCCTTAAGGGTGTGCTGGCATTTGCTTATCTTTGTGTGGCCCTGGCACCTAAGCCTGGCCCCACAGTGACTCTGTAAAGTGTATCAGGAGCCAAAGTGATTGACAGCGCCCGGGAGCCATAGGCAGGGCAGCTCCACACAGCAGCACGTCCAGTGCTGTGAATTGCAGAGCCCCTTGGAGAAGCACAGGCGGGATGAATAGTGTCATCTGTTCTGTTCCGCATGGATTATGGATATTTTAACATCTGCAACTGGGAGTTATTTAGAGCTATGAGACTAAAATAGATGCCTACTGCCATCTGTTACCTCATTTTTTTTTTCTTTTTAGACCTTAAAAATATCCCTTCCTGCTTTCCCAGGAGGTTAATAAGTTCAAGGCTAGCTGTTGTGAAGGCCACAGGAGAATCACCTGATTGAAAGACCCTCTGTGCGTAACTTGTTCATCAGTGAAGTGGGGACCCCCATCAGGCCCTCCTGGCTATTTCCAGAGACACAGTCAGCTGGAGTGACAGCTCCAGGGTGGTATTTTACACTCCATGTCCATCTGTGGAGGCAAACATGGAAGGGCTGCAAGGTCTGGTCACATTTCTCAGGAGCATAGTTTGCACTACCAAGTGAGAATTCTTTTGTGTGTGACTTGATTAATTTCTAAACCTTAAAAGGTCATTATGACATTTCAAGTCAGGGTTATTTGTTAACTTTCTATCAATCCCAGTCCAACAAAGGCCTTGGCCGGCTCTTCAAAAGATGGGGATTGGATTCCTATTATGTCTTCAGTCGGTGAAGCAGTGACTAAACCATTAAGTCGGTAAGAGAAAGAGTTGTGGGAGGAAGACAAAATGCGCAAGTATAAACTAGAAGATTAATTCACAAGTAGCAGGCAAAGAACCAGGGACTTTAGTAGTTGACATTTTGTATTTTTTATTGTCATTAAAAATAATATTAGACAGGAATAAATAGTTATATTCTCATATTCCTGACCGGTCAATCTATTCACTAAAGTTTATGTTGTATCTTTTTTATTGGTTTATGCATATTTAATTACAACAAAACTTTGGTGTAGTTATCATTAACCCTAACTTAGAGATAACAGAACTGAGGTGCAAAATTCATGACCCCAATTCAGACCTCCAGACAACAAAACAAGCCCTGCCCATAACTTGCTCATCAGTGAAGTGGGGACCCCCACCAGGCTCTTACCTTCTTTTTGCCAAGTTCAAGTTTTACTCCTTCTGTTCCTTCAGATCAATGTTTCAGGGAGTATTTATGTTCCACGTATGAGTCAAACCATACGACATCTGTTTTTTGCTCTTTTGACTGATTTCACTCAACATAATCACCTCAAGTTCCATCCATTTTGAGTTTTAGTACTCACCACTACTTCATTTGCACCCTAGATTTAAAAAAAAAAACGGAGAGGAGAAGCAAACATTGTACAAAAATTAACAATGATATATAAGTAAATAGATGATATAAAATTAAAAAAACAAAATGCAACACAATTGAAATGCATAAAATAGAAGTAGTTTTAGATCAAAAGCAATATTTAGCAAAAGGTATAGAGATTTCCCAAATACCTCCTACTCCCAGACATGCCCAACCTCCCCCATTATTGACATCCCTACAGGAATGGTGTATTTGTTGTGATGGATGAACCACATTGACAAATCATAATCCCTAAAGCCCACAGTTTACTTTAGGGTTCACTCTATTAGACTTCCTATGGGTTGCAGCAAGTTTATAATGACATGTATCCAGTATAATATATTGAGTAGTTTCACTGCCCTCAAAATCTTCTTGCTCCTGTTATTCATCCTTCCTTCCCCACTAGTCTGGCAACTTCCAATATGTTTACTGTCTGTGTAGTTTTACCTTTCCCAGAAAGTTTGTAGAGTTGGAATCCTGAAGTGCAGCCTTTTCAAGCCTATTTATTTCCCTTAGTAATATGCATTTAAGTTTTCTCTACATACTTTCATGGCATAATAACTCATTCCTTTACTATAAATAATATTCTGTTGTCTGGATATAAGAGAGTTTATTTATCTATGTACCTCCTAAAGGAGATCTTGGTTGCTTCTAAGTTTTGGCAATTATGAATAAAACTTCTATAAGTTTTAATCAAAAATTAGAAATAACCCACATCTCTAATAACAGGCAAGTGTATGAACAACCTGTGTTATATCTGTGTAATACAATGCTACCCCTCAGTAAAAAAAATACTATTGCCACATCAACTAACATGTATTTATTTCAAAATAATTATGCTGCATGAAGGAAGTCAGGTCAAAAAAAGTATATATATACTATATGATTGCGTATATATAGTTCTGAAAGAAAGCAAACTAATCTATAGTGACAAACATCAATGATTGCTTGGGAAATGTATAGGGGAGAAGGTGGTAGGCAGGAAAGGATTATAAAGGGAAGTAATGGTATGTTCTGTATCTTGATTGTGGTGGTGATTTCACAGGTATATACATAAGTCAAATCTTATCAGATTGTATACTTTTTTTGCATGAAAGATCTGGGGTGTAGATCAGAGGTATGGGGCAGCGGGGGGGTGGGGTGGTGAGAGGATTCACCAGAGACAGAGTAGGGAGCAGAACAGGCAGATCTATTGAAAGACACTGCTGAGGGGAGTGGCGGGGTCTGCTGTGCCATATTTGGGACAGCTCCCTGGCCAATATTGAACTAAAGCCATAGCACTGATAGCCCTAAGACTTAACCCCTAGATCACCAGGGAGGCCCCCAAATTGATACTTTAAAATACGTAGTTTTTTATTTTTCAAATTCTTCCTCCATGTCCTAGTGGCCTTCACATATACTTTTGTTTTTGCCACTGCCTATCAGAATGTCTTTTTTCTTTTCACTTACTACCATTTCAATGAATTTTTTTTTTCTGGAAAAGCGAGAACTGTATTTCACAAGGTTAAGTATTAATTTCATTTAATACTACAATCATAACAGTCAGATGACATCAACCATCTTTTTTTTTTTTAATTACACGCTTGGTCTCTGGGTTTTCTTCAAAATTTTTTTTGGCCTCCAAAATGTCTAAGATAGAGAGGTTAAAAAAAAAAAGATAGAGAGGTATATATAGTTCTTCTGGTCTTCAGTGATTATTTCTTAAATGATACTATATTATCATTTATTCAGGTTTTTATTTTCTTGTACACAAACTTTTACATGAAAGTATAACAAGCAGACACGAAAATGCACAAATCGTAAGTGTACATCCTGATGAGTCACAAAGTGAACACATTCATAAGGCTTTGTTTTGAAAACAAGGATCTCATTTCTCCAGGGTGGTATTTGGGGTGGAACAATTCATTGTGCACTGTCAAAGATAAACACAGCTGGACTTTAGTTAAAGTACTGAGAACAGATTTCTTCAGACAATAGGGGAAGGAGCTGGGCCACTCCTGCTTGCGCAGGGAATAGAGAAGGGGAGCTGCTGGAGCTTGAGCAGAGTCAGAGAAAAATCACAAAAGGGGTCTCTGTGAAACCCACCTGGCTTTGCGACGTAGTGCCTATCACTGTTAGGTTCTTAAGCTCCCACAGACTGGGAGGGAGGGGCCCTGTGTTCAAATGTTGACATGAATGAAACATGACTATAAATGAAATACACTGAAAATGAAACAAACTGTGAATGCTTTTGGCAACCTTGAGTTTTCTCAGGCAGGCTGTTTAAGAGACTGTGGCCACCCTAAGGATGCAGCCTTGTGCTGTTAGAATTTGTTAGCATTAGTTCAAGTTTGTACAGATGGGAGCAAGTTGAGAAAAGAGCTCAGAGGAGGCTGTGTAGAGTTTGGTCAAGGAGAAGACTTTTGTCAGCACAACTGTCCCACAGATTATAGAACTTTCCAAACCATCCTGGGTCCTTTTCTACAAAATGTCAGACTCCTTTCTCATGTTCCACATTGTGAAAAGAAAAAATAGCTCAATGCCTTTCAAGTGCTCCATCCCAGGAAAACAACCACATAAGGTATCTAGTGTGCCTCCCCCCCACACACAAACACACACAAAGCAATGCCACTGGAGATCCTGTTGTCTTTTGAAGATGGAATCAAAGAAACAAGCTAAAAAGACAGCACACAAAAGTGTTGACAGGAGAATGGAGCACGCAGCAAGCTCTACTCTTCTTTCCTCTGTCAAACTTCACAGGGGCAGCACACTCTCTTGCCTGAATCACTTTGTACAAATTCTGCAGGGAACCAGGCTAGGAAAAGAGCAGACCTGGCATTAAACTTTATTTACATGTGCAGCTTAGCGTCTCCTAACTCGATTTCCTTGCTTGTAAGGGAGATAATCCCTACTATTAAATGCACTGATATATACAAGGCCATCTAATAATAATGCTGAGCTCTCCTTGCTCAGGGGCCAGATGGCCTGTTAGTTGTTAGGGTCTCCTCTTGACCTGGTTCTATTTTCCAGACCTCTGATAGGGTTCTCTCAAGCTAAAAGCCAAGACCCACAAATGAAAACCTTCAGCCAATGAAACTTTAGCAGCAGACTACTAAACCACAATGCAAATTGTAATACATCACTTTAACCTTTTTTTTTCTATAAAAAATGCAAGTTTACACTCATTCATATAAAGTTTTCATTACATGCTTGTTGAAAGTTTACGTTGTGCCAAGCACTTGGGCTAAAACCCAAATCAAATAGGTTCTGCTCTGAAGAACTTACAGATCATTGACAAATCCAAAAAGTCAGGTAATTTTGACATGGGGCTAAATGCTACCACAGAGAGACAGAGGGCAAGATGGAGGGAGAAAAGGATGCTTGACACGCTCCATGCAGGAGTTCACCCCTGAATGCTGGAGAAGAAAGAAAAGCCCCCCATAACCTTGAGACATTTAACATTCTTTTCAGAGAATTAATGTAAGGACACTGGTAAGAGGTGGCAGGTAAGGGACACTGGAGGGGGCCACAGGGAGTCTGAGTCTGGGGTTTTATGTCAGGCCAAGTTCTTAGCTGCAGATGGCAGAGATCATGTAGCCCAGTAGACTGTAGCCCTTTCACAGAGACGAGGGATTTATTGAGACATACTGGGTGGGAGGACTGTATATTTTATCACCTCTCTTGAGGAAGGGAGGGAGGGAGAGAGGGAG